>JAWWEE010000327.1:0-13125 GCA_035221455.1 Xenops minutus | reverse complement strand
GCCCCCCCCCCCCCCCCCCCCTTTCTTTGATTTCTCTCTTCTGCCTCCAAGTCGCGGGGAGTTAAAAAATAAAACACCGAGTTTTGAAAGGAAAGTGATTCTTCAGGCTGGTTTCAGGTGAGAGCCTCATTCGGAGTGGTTGTCTGAGGATGTGGGAGAAGCCCCCCAAGGTGTCAGATCTCCATGTGGAGGATGGTCCCCATGCCCCAGGCAGTGTTTCTCCTCCCCTGTGCTGTGGAAGGGCTGTGATCCAAGCTGGAGAAGATGCCCTTACTCTACTCTTAAATACGACATCCCGTGCCAAGGCCATCCATTCACCCCTTGACATCCCAGCCCGGGCTGATCCAGCATCTCCCTGCCCTCCCAGAGCTGCACCACAATCCCGTGTCAGGTGGGATTTCCCTTTGGAGGGATCCCAGTTTTTCCAGGAATAACTCTTGCTCTCTGCTTGGCTGAGGCAGGGAGGGCAATCCACACTGCCAGTAAGACCCTGAGCCATCAGGAAGCCCAATGGATCTCCTGAATTTGTGTTTTCTGTGTTTACCCACCCACAGGTACCTGCTGGATCTGGCAGCAGCCAAGTTTTAATTCCCAGAGTTGCTCCTTGCATTCCTGATCTTATTTTCCACCCATTTTGCCAGGGTCAGGTTTAATTTTATACGTGGCAGTGCCAATATTAGGAATTTTCCTTCCAACCCAGGAGCTGTAGAACAGTGCTGAGAAGGTCTAAATATTAATGACAAATTATTGGGTTTGGTGGCCAAGCTTTGGTAGTGGGGGCTCCAAGGAAGGTTTCTGTGAGAAGGTGCTGATGTTTCCCCCAGGTCCAACGGGGCCACTGGCATCTGGATCCAGGAGGGACACCCAGCAGAGGTGGTGGGAAAAAAGTGGGAAAAAACCCAGAGAGAGGAGTGAGGGTACAGGGGAGGAACGACCCTGCAGACCCCAGGGCAGAGCAGGAGGGGCAGGAGGTGCTCCAGGTGACAGAGCTGAGGTTCTCCTGTAGCACATGGGGGTCCATGGGGAGCAGAGATCCACCTGCAGGTCCATGGGGAGCAGAGATCCACCTGCAGGTCCATGGGGAGCAGAGATCCACCTTTAGATCCATGGGGAGCAGAGATCCACCTGCAGGTCCATGGGGAGCAGAGATCCACCTGCAGGTCCATGGGGGACCCCAAACTGGAGCAGAGGGATGTCCAAAAGAAGGCTGTGACCCCACGGAAAGTCCATCCTGGTAGGATCCATGGAGAGCACGGGACTCCCAAAAAATGAGTGTGAGCCCCCAAATTTTGAATGTGATCGCAAAAAAATTAATTTGAGCCCCCCAAATTAGTAATTTGACTCCTCAGATTATGGTATTTCCCCCCAAAATGAGGGAATTGACGTGGAAAATGATGGCATTGACTCCCAAAATTGGAAAAATGAAAAAAAAAGAAAAAAGAAAAAAGAAAAAATAATGAAAAAGAAAAACGAAGCAGAAAAAAAAATAAAAAAGAAAAAAAACAAAGACTGAAAAAATTCAGGGAAAAAAAAGGAAAAATGAAAAAAAGAAAAAAGAAAATTGAGATTCAATTCATAATTTGGGGAGTCAATTCCATACATTTTGGATATCAATTCCATCATTTCTGGGGTGAATTCCATCATTTTGGGAATCAATTCCATAATTTTGGGCACCAATTCTAAAATTTGAGAATCAATTCCATTTTTTGGGCATCAATTCCATAATTTTGGGAACCAATTCCATAATTTTGGGAACCAATTCCATAATTTTGGGCATCGATTCCATTTTTTGGGCATTGATTCCATTTTTTGGGAATCAATTCCATAATTTTGGGACCCCATTCCATTTTGGGGACGTCAATTCCATTTTGGGGGCATCAATTCCATTATTTTGGGCATCAATTCCATAATTTTGGGAACCAATTCCATTTTGGGGGCATCAATTCCATTATTTTGGGCATCAATTCCATTTTTTGGGGATAAATTCCCTCTTTTTGGGAGTCGGTTCCATCATTTTAGGCCTGAGTTGCAGCCCAAAGGCATCTCTGCACATCCAAGGGCGATGCAGCCTTTCAGCACTCAGGAAGTGATAAATTGATCTCTTGATTGAAATAATTATCAGGAATTACAGGAAACACCCGGAGCTGCATTTAGAGCTGAGAGGCTGCAGGGAAACTTTGCCATATCAGTCCTGCCTTTTCCCTCTTCCCTTAAACCAAACCCTGTTCTTGCCTTTTGTCCCTTCAATAATCCTGGAGGGGAGTCATTTTTAGGATTGCTGGCCTTGCAAAGCAGATCTGGGTGAATTGCAACAATTCCAAAGCCCTTCTGGATTTTATAGCCCTGCAATCCACCTTTCCACCAGAGAAATTGTGGATTCCCCATCCCTGGAAGTGTCCAAGGCCAGGCTGGAGCAACCTGGGCTGGTGGAAATTGTCCCTGCCCATGGCAAGGGATGCAATGGATGATCCTTAAGGTCCCTTCCAACCCAAACCATCTGTGATCCTATTAAACTGCTAATGGGAAAAAACAAGAAACCACCTTATTCAGTAAATATTCGTGCTTAGAAAACACACAGTGAACTCTCCTCCCCTGCCTAAGCCACGTTAAATAAACCCCCCCAAACAAACAATCAAATCCAGGGTGAAGATGAGCCAGAAAGAATCTGATTTATGTCAGTGCTGGAGAAAACCCCTAAATGCTGGTGTTTGTGGTGATATATTCAGCAGAGAAGGTTCCCCACCCATGGCAGGGGGATTGGAGGAGTTAAACCTCTAAGGCTCCAACCCAAGCCAAGCTACTCCATGACTTTGATTCCAAGGAGTGAAGAGATGGTTTGGTTTTCCAAAGATAAATCCACGGGGGGTTTAGAAACACACTCTCCAAGGGTGACTACACAAACCCAAGGTTTTGGAAGACCCACCATCCAGAAGTTCAAGGCAGAGGAGCTGAAATTCAAAGGAAATGAAGATTTCAGCCCCTTCTCACATCCCTGCAGGAGGAGGGAGGATGGAAGGGCCAGATGACACGAAGCTGGAGGAAAGGGGTGCTGGAAGGAGGAAACCTTGCTTGGAGGAGTCATTTATGATCCAAGGAGATGCACAGCCTGGAACTCCCCAGGGAGCTGTCCCAGGCCCGGGGACTGCTCAGAATGGTTTTTTAATAATTACTCACAGGAATAGAAAATTTGCTTCTTCCAGCTGCAAATGATACCGAGGCGGGAGGGACTTGAAGTACTTGGGAGGATGGGCTGCAACTTCAAAACAATCTTGACACAGTAGAGGGGGAAAAAAAAAGGGACCAAAACAAATAGGCTGCAATTTAGCAGAAACAAAGGGGAAAACGCTGCTCGTGTAAGAGGAGGGGAGTGAGGAGCAGGGATGTGGCAGGGGAAGGCAGGGGAGTTGCATCCCTGCCTGGGGGCTGGAAAGGCTCTTTATTGCCTTTGTGGCCAAAGCAGCAAACCACAGGTGAGGACAGGTGGGTGTTGCCTGCAGGACACCTGGAGGGATGCTGGAGATCCCTCCTGGGACTCCTCGTGTTGTCCTTCGGGGTGTGCAGATTTGGGGAGGTGAAGGGCTGGTGGTGGGGTCAGAGCTGGGAAGTTTTAGAAAATCCCCACAAAAACACCCAAGAGCCCAATCCCCCCCAAAATAATAAAAGAACTTGGAGACCAGATTGAGGCAAGAGCCTCCCCAGCCCTTTTACAATTATTTAAGGCGACCTTTTTGCTTATACTTAAATATTTATAAGGGCATGTCGGGATAGAACAAGAGGGAATGGCTTCCCACTGCCAAAGGGCAGGATGGATGGGATATTGGGAAGGAATTGCTGGCTGGGAGGGTGGGGAGGGACTGGGATGGATTTCCCAGAGAAGCTGTGGCTGCCCCTGGATCCCTGGAAGTGTCCAAGGCCTGGTTGGAGCAACCTGGGCTGGTGGAAGGTGTCCCTGCCCATGGCAGGGGGTGGCACTGGATGATCCTTAAGGACCCTCCCAACCTAAACCCTGTCTTTTCCCACCCCCTCCCAGGAGCCTTTTCCCAGTCATTCCTAATTCCTAACAAGTTTCCAGGCTCAGCTTCAAATCACCATTAACTAAATCCCCAGAATTCCCAGCAGGACCTGGAGGTGCACGATGACCCAACTGGCTGGAACGTGCCCCACATCCCTCTCACCCGGAATGATCAGCTGGCTCCTGCCAGGATCCCCCTGAGGACCCTGAATTCCCAAAAGTGGGAATTCTCAGCCCTGCCTATTTACCCACTGGGGCATTTCCCTACCTCTTTGCAAGCTGGGGGCTCATCTGTGACCCAGGAAACAGATCCCTGAAGGGGAATGTTGTGGCTCTGTGGGAAAAGGTGTCTTTGTCAACAGGGTTTACTCCCATAAACCCAAATTTCATGGAATTCCAGACTGGTTTGGGTTGGAAAGGACCTTAAGAATCATCTCATTCCACCCCCTGCCATGGGCAGGGACACCTTCCACCAGCCCTGGGTGCTCCAACCTGGCCTTGGACACTTCCAGGGATCCAGGGGCAGCCACAGCTTCTCTGGGAATTCTGTGATTCCATGTTGTGTGGGAACGTAATTCCAACGGAAAGAGTCGTATCCCAACCATTCTAAGGTGGGGTTTGCTCCCCCAGCTTTGCCACAGACACAGCTCTGGCAGGAGCAGGAGCTTCCCCCTGGGAATTCCGAGAGCTCTGTCACCCTTTACCCTGTGGGAAACAATCCAGGTTTTCCAGGCCCAAGGCACTGGAGCAAATCATTAAAGAAGATGGTGGTGGATTGGAAATCCCAGGGGTTTTTATACATAATGTCACAGGGGAAAAAAGGAACTAATTCTCTTCTTCCCAAATTTTCCCTTTATTCCCCCGAGTCAGTATTTCAAACAATTATTAAAAATTAAATGTGAAAGTCAATAATTAGTATTATTATAATTAAAATTGAATCAATATTTTGTTATGATTGTTGAGGGTTTTAAAATATTATTAAAATTATTAACAATTACTCCCAAAAATGATTCCCAAAAAGTATTTCCCTTCTTTGCAAATTTTCCCCTCCTTCCCACAAATGAATATTTAAAATCATTCAAAATGGAAGTTGGATTTTAATAATAGTTATGATGATGGTGCTAAAAGTGTATTATTGCTAAAATTTAAACATCACTCTTAAAATTAAAATTTAAACATTGTTAAGATTATTAGAAATCATGGCCCAAAATTACTCCCCAAATGGAATTACTGAGCTCCTTCCCAGACTTTTCCCTTATTCCCCAAAATTAGTATTTAAAATTATTAGAAATTATTAAAAAATAGTTATTGACAAGAATAATTAGTAGCATTAATCATAACAATTACACTAAGTAATATTAATATTCATGATTAGAATTATTACAAAGTTTAGAACATTCTCGAAAGCATTGAAAATTCCTCCCAAAATTTTCCCAAAAATTAGCATTTTAAATTAATAATAATAATAATAGTAATAATAATAATTCCAATAATTCCGAATGCTCCTGCCCTGTCCTTTATCCATCCCCTCGGGCACTCCCAACTCCCGGAATCCCTGGCCCCAAGGAAGCACCCGGATCCACTCACCTCATTCTCCTCTTCCCTGTTGGCACCGGGCCGAGGGAACATGGAAAAGAAAGGAAAGCAGGAGTGAACACCAGGGAAAAGCAGGGATTGGAATGTCTGCCATCGGAGCAGGATGGGACAGAGCTGGGGACAGGGACACCCACCCCACCCACCCCACCCGGGACAGGAGCACGGCATGGGGGGCCAAACAATTCCACAGGGGAAAATTCCAGGGGGGTTTGGACAGAGCAAACCTTGTCAGAGAGAACTGTCGGCTCCGTGGAGGCTCCGGAGAGGCTCCAGAGGTTATTCCAGCCCTTGGGAAAGAACCAGGGGGGTAAAACACCCCAAAATGGGGCTGAAGGAGCTGAGTTTGGGGTTCTTGGATTTCAGGATTTTCCTTAAGAAACTGAATTTGGAGTTCTTTGGATTTCAGGATTTTCCTTAAGAGATTGAATTTGAGGTTCTTGGGATTTCCCTTAAGAAACTGAATTTGGAATTCCTGGGATTCCCATCTTTTCCTTAGGAACAGAAAGGACTGAGGAGGAATTACAGACCCTTCGGAAGGTCCCGTGGATCCACAATGCTGGGTCTTTGCCACGATGACTGTGCTTCATTCATCAAGTAATTAATTAACTGAAGCCAAGTCTTTTGGCCGCTCAAAGCTCGTCAATGAATTAATTAGGACCATTCTCCTGCTCCCAGCCAAGGCTGAGCCAAAGGGAAAGCCCAGCTTTCCCTAATTCCTGACTTCTCCGCCCCAACCAACGTGGTTTCTCCTCAAGGAAGGAGAAGGAACAAGAAACACAATGGACAACTCTGGCCCTGCTTTGCTCAATTCCCGGGAGAGCTTCCCAGAGTTTCCTGGTCCTCCCAACACACCTCACCCAACACGGGGACAGTTCTCCCTTCTCTGGCTGTTGTGGGACTACCAGAGGTCCCCAAATCCCTCTCCAGCCCCAAACACAGCTCGGAGCTGGAATTCTACCCAATTCCATGGGAATTGTGTTCAGTTCCATCCGTGCTGAGCCACAATTTGGTGTCACAGCCAAAGATTCCCTGCAGAAAACATTCCCAGATCTCCCTTCAAGCAGCAGCTGATGCAGAAATATCAATTTCCAGCAGAAAAAGGCGAGGCCTGAAGGATTCCAAGCAATCCAAAGGTGGTGACGGCGCCAGAACCACCCCGTGCCCATCTGAACCACCCCCAAGTGGGAACCCGGAGCAGAATTCCATGGTGGAAAGACCAATCCCCCCTGGAATATCAGCCAAGGCTCCCACCCAACAGATAAAGAGGATTAAAGTTTGGGGGGTTGAGGTTCAGCAGAGTCAACACCCAACAAGATCCAACAAAAACACGGGATTGGTCTTCTCCAACCTAAACAATTCCATGGAGATTCCCAAGACATCCATCCCAGGTCCAGGTGGGAATTACAACCAACAGAAGTCAGGAATTCAATTTTAACTACTATTAATAACTCTTATTATTAAAATTGAAAAATTATTCTTAAAATTGATAAAAGTCATTCCCAAAAATTCTGCTCCCAAAGGAAATATTTCCCTTAAAAAAAAAAAACAAATCCTCTATTTACACCTAAAAATCCAGATTTAAGGAGCTGAATGTTGGGAAACAGGGAATTCAATCCTGGAGCTCGGGCAGGAGACTTGGAATATGAGCTGGGCATCCATCCCAGGGGTTTTCCAGAGGTTTTCCAGCTCCACAGGTTGGGAACAATCCCAGTGGCTGCACCTTGACAGAAAAACTGGGGTGGAGATTAATGCTGTATCAAAGTTATGTATTTATTTATTATCTTTACTTATTGTAATTCTTGGTGTATATTTCGTTATTATACTGAGGAGTTATTATTTTATTTATATTTTATATAAATACCTATTAATTTGTGCATACATTTATTTGATTCATTTAAGTTCCCTGCATTATCTATTTCCTGTATTTATGTATTTAACTATATTTATGCAGTTATCTGTTAATTGTTGTATTTCTTATTTATTATGTATGCACATTTAAATTTCTTTTTATTCATTTCTACTATTTTTATTCCTTTTTTATTCACCCATTTTTGGAGTTTTCGGGTATTTCGGCATTTCTGGCTCCTTTCCATGAAAGTTGAGAGAAAAGGGTTGTTAAAAAAATCCAAGCCAAGGCTCAAAATAAAACTGAAGATCCCAAAAACTTCTTAATGAATTATAAAAATAACAACCAAAAAAGCCCAAAATCAAATAAATAACAAAAAACAAACTCCAGGAAACTTTTCCTCTCTCTTAACAACCCTATAAATGAATATTTGGACTAAAATTCTTTATAGGGAACACATTTTTCCCCAAAATTCTTCCTATGGAGCCACTTTTCCACCCAATTCTTTATATCCAAGATTTCTCAGCTTTCCCCCTCCTGGAAATATCCCAGTTTTGTGCTGGGAATGTCACTAAAAATGAAGGATCTATTTTAATTCTGAGGTCCAGCAGCTCCAGCATTTCCTGGGAGTGAAATCCCCCATTTTAACCCAATAATCTGAATTTGATCCAAGTTTTCCTTCTGCTAAATTTCCCCCAAAATTCCCCCAGAATTCCAAAGTCTAAAGACCAAACTTCTCTCCCTCCAATCCCCTTTTGTCCCCTTTTCTTCTCCCTAAGGAGGCAGACCTGGAAGCCCAAAGCTCTCCTCGTGTCCCTGCCTGCAGCCCCAAGCCCCATTCCCGGCAGGAATTCAGCTCTGGAATTCCCAGGGATCCATTGGAAAGCCAAGGGCAAGGAAAGCCAAAGGCCAAGCCTTTGCTGCTGCCTGGAGAAAAGGGCACTAAATACGACCCCTCAGCACTCAAATCCCAAATCCCACCCTGGGAAATCGGGATTTAACCTGCTCTGCTTGGGCTGGGGAGGGAATACATTGGGATGCAGCTGGAATTCCACGGATCACCTTCAGCCACACCAGGGCAAAGGAGGGTGGAAATCTGGGATTCCAGGAAAATCCTGGAGCCAAAAAGGGGATCTTGCAGGCAGGTTTCCCCCCGCCCCCACCCCAGGAAGGGGAAATCCCTGGATTCTGCACCACAATGCTGGAGATGAAATTCCCTGGCTGCTGGGGATGGGATTCCCTCTCTGCTGCTCTCAACCCCAGAATTCCAGCTGGTCTGGGATAGAAGGATCTAAAGGATGAACTGCTGGGAAATCCCTGGTGCAGAGCACTGGGATTGGATATCCCAAAGTGTCCCTGCTCCTGGAAATCCTGCACTGCACAAGCAGAAACACAGCTGGGAAGTTCATCCTCCTCCTTCCCAAAAAAACCATGGAGAGAGGAAAGGGAAAAGGACACTCGGGAAGGGGGGAAATCCCTCTAAAATATCTTCTTTAAATGGAAGGTGGGATTCAAGCCCAGCTCCCTGGAAAATGAGGCCAAGGTGCCTTTTCCTGCAGCACATCCCTGAAATCCAGCCCTCCCACTTCCCAAAATTCCCATTTCCTGCCTTACACAACATTTTCCCTGAGGTTTTGGAGCTGGAAGTTTGGAGCATGGGAAGTGACACCGTTTGTCCCATGCTGGAATAGGAAGGAAAAGGGAGGATTCCAGGGAAAAAAGGAGCTGAATCTATGGAACATAAGGATTTATCCCTTCTCTATGGAACAGAAGGATTTATCCCTTCTCTATGGAACATAAGGATTTATCATAAGGATTTATCCCTTCTCTATGGAACAGAAGGATTCATTCCTTCTCTATGGAACATAAGGATTTATCCCTTCTTTTAAAAAAATGAGGAGTGACCTAATGTATTATTTATTTTTTATGTGTCAGAATTCCAGCATTTTAGAAATTCTTTAGGAAAAAGATACAGTTAAGAAGAAAATATCCAGCTCTCTGCTCCAACAGGACCCTGCTCCTTCCCCAAAATTTCTGGGAATTCCCAAACTTCCCCCAAATCCTGCTCTTCCCTCTTTGCTCAGTGCCAGGGAATGCCTGAGGAAGGAATGAAATCTGGAATCCTGGGAATTCCCAGGGAAGATGGGATTCACCTGCCACAGGGAAGGAAAGGATGAGGATGGATATGGAAAAGGGATGGCTCCAAAAACAGAGGGAACAAATCCACACCTGAATTCCAACTCACTGCTCCTTGGAAAACTTCCCCCCCTCCTCCTCTGGGAGCAGGGAAGGACATTGCAGCAGCAGTTTTTGGGATCAGCACCTGCCCATCAATGCCATGGAAATGGGATCCCTTCCCAAGTAATCCCTGCCCCAAATCCCTGCTTTGCCCCAGGCAGGGACAAAGAGCCATCCAAGGAAATGGCTCACAGGGAAAAGGAATTTTAAACGGAGCTTTCCTGGCCTCATGGAATTAACTCCTCAACTCCAGGCACATCCCTGGCTCATCCAGGCCCTCCAGGATGCTCTGACATGGAATTTTCCCTCTGGAATATCAGGGGTGGGATGGATGGATGGGAACTGCACCAAGAAAGCCCAACCCCACCTTAAGGCTCAGGCTCAATTCCCAGCTCGGTCTCCACACCTTCTCCAGGTGCTTCTCCCCATTCCCAACATTTTTTATCCCTCCCCACCATCCCAATTTTATGCATTTCCAGGTTTTTCACCCCAGGAATGTTTTGCAGTGACCCCCCCCGCCCCGAGGCACCACCACAGACCAACCACAACTAAACATTCCTCCTTCCAGCAAAACCTCCACTTTTAGGACTAAAAATTCGTGGGAATTCGGGGCGAAAAGTAGGATAAAAAAATCCATTTTTAAAAGTCTTTCCCAAATCCCCTCCCATGCAATCCCTGGCCAGGAAAATCCCTCCGTTTAAGTTGTTTTTTTAAAGGTGGGGTTTTTTTTAAGTTACTCTTTTTAAACTGTTTTAAGTTAAAATGTGGTTGGGACCAGGATAAGGAATCCTGGAAAGTGGAGGAAGCTGAAAACTTGAGGAATTTTAGAATAATAATAATCAGGAAAATCCCATCTACTTACAGTTGCTGTCAGCAGTTCATTCCCAACTCATTCCCAGCTCCTGGAGCTGCTGAGGCTCCACCTGAGCCAGGCCAATCCCTGGGGAATTTGGGCTTTGTGCTAAAAATCAGGGGAAAAAACCAAACCAGGAGCAGCAAGGCCACACCCCCCTCCAAAGGGAGGGATTTGGGAAGGACCCCCAGGCTCCAGCACATCTTTTCCCACCCCCTGCCTTCCTGGGCCAGGTAAAACCTGGGATTTCCATCCATCCACCCATCCCTCCCTGAGCCATCAGGTATCACCATCCCCTGGGCTTTGCCTTGGGAGAGCAAATTCCAAGCCTGAGTTTATCATCACCCCCTGACACTACATCTTTGTCTCCCAAAATGCCTGGAAAAGAAGGAATTCCCTTTGGTTTGGGGCTTGCAGGGACTGAGTTGGACACAGAACTCGCTCCCAGCATCTCCTTGTTCCCAAAAGGAGCAATCCTGTCCCCTCCACCCCACAATTCCCAAAGATGTGTCCTACAAGCCTCACACTGAGGCAAACCCATGGAATTTCTGTGTGCTTTTCACAAGGTCACCCCCTAATTCCCCCACGTGTAGCACCAAATATCCCCAAAATTCTCACCCCAAATTCATCCCAAACCTAACAGGAAGACACTTCCCAGCCCCAAAATCACATTCCAAAGAGTAAAAACTGCAAGCTGCAGCCCAAAAATACATAAAATGTTGGGATGACCCTGCCAGGCTTAAAGTCACTGGTTCAACATAAGTAAGTATAAATGAATATAAATTAACATAAATCCCCCAAGTATTTCTTTCTTACATAATTAGAGCTGCAGTTTAATCTCCTACAGTTCTGCCTGGCAGGCTCAGGCAGGAATGGGAATATCCTGGGAATTGCTCTCAATTCCATCAAGGAAAACAAACCCCCTTCCTGCTCCCTGACACCAGGAATTGGCACTCACATTCCAGACTGGGAATGGGTCGTGCAGGGAAACACCAAGCACCAGGCTCTGGAGTCTGCCCAGGTGGATTTCCATGGAAAAGGCTGGGAAAGTAACAACCTGGGAATGGCACACTTTGGATTTCCAGCTGCTGGTGCATTTCAGGAAGGAAATCATGGAATTACACAGTGATGCTGGAAGAGCTGGAAAATCTTGGAGCAGTGCAGGGGAAAGAGAGCGGGAATGCCACTGGAAAATGAGGCTCCACATGGAGTATTCCCCAGGCTCCAGCTCCTTCCCAATCCAGCCCAAGGCCTCCTCCTCTCACACTAAAATCATGGATCAAATTTGGACTCCTGGTCCATAATCTCCTGGATTTTAGGTCCTGCTCCATGTCATCCCCTGGGATCTCACGGGAACTGTATCCTCTGGGATGGATCCCCAAACGTTGAGATGCAGCTGCAGGGATGGGGCACTTTTAAGGAAATTTACCCCTCAAGAAATGGGAAAAGGCAAGGAAAAATGTCAAGGGAAACTAAACTTTTTTAGGAAGTGTCCAACCAACATTTCAACAACCAGGGCCACCCTGGGACTTCCTCGGGACTTTTCCCAGTTTCCCAGAGAAGCCGTGGCTGCTCCATCCCTGGAAGCATCCCGGGCCAGGTTCCCAAATTCCCCACTCAGGCTCCCAAATTCAAACCTATCAAGAGACTTTTCCTTCCAGAATCCCACTTTTCAGACACATGAAAGGGGGAACACAGAGCTGGAAGCCCCTTGGATTCCACAAGAGCCAAGTTTCTCCCCCTCCCTTCTCCATTTCACATCCCCTGGGACCATCCTTAGGCTCCCTAATAAAGGGCAGGAGCATTCCAAGGAAAATGCAGGTGGAAAACAGCCCTTCCCTCCCACCAGCTCCAGGCCCTAATTGGGGTGTTTAAACCACAGCACATTTCCCAGGAGTTTGTGCCGAGGGAACAACCTCGTGGAAAGCTTTCCTGAGGGAAAGGCAGGAAAGAGAATCCACATTCCCACAGGAAGCACAAAACCATCAATCCCAAAGTGACACCGCCATGGAACAGCCCCTGAGCCTCCACAGCTCCAAAGGCCCCCCAAAAACCTCTGGAACAGCCACAGCCAAAAAGCTGGAATTCCAGACTGTCTGAACCCGTATCAAGTCACGGTAACCAAACCAATGGGCTGTTCCCATACTCCAATCCTGAATCCCAACCCCTCCAAGCCACCCATGGACACACCAAACCCCAGCAGCACCACTGGTGGGACAGCTGGAAAACCACAATCCCCCTGAACGGAGCTGAATTCCCATTGGGAAGGTCTCCCTGAAGCAGGAGCTGCTGGATAAAGGCATTTTCCATCACAACACAAGGACAAGAGGGAAATAAATCCTTGGAGCCCTCAAGTCCGTGTGAGGAACACGACGTGTCACGTGTCCAAGAGGTTCCTCCTCCCTCAGGATGCAGCAGCTGGAGATGGTCTCGGAATCTTCTCCAAGGAACCAACAGCACCAAGAACCACCCAGGAAGTATCCATCAAAAACAGGATTCCTGCAGAAGCTGTGGCTGCCCCTGGATCCCTGGGAGTGTCCAAGGCCAGGTTGGAGCACCCTGGGCTGGTGGAAGGTGTCC
>JAWWEE010000326.1:0-13134 GCA_035221455.1 Xenops minutus | reverse complement strand
AGGGGTTTGGTCTGGCTGTGATGGAAAGCGACAGTGCTGCACAGGATCAGCTCCTGGCCCTGCACTGAGAGTCCAGGCACCTTGGCAGGACGGTGTCCCTGGGGTCAATGGCCACAGCTGTGGCCCTCAGTGGCTTTGGGTTGGGAGACCTTTGCTCACTGGAAGGATAGTGGGGCAGGAGTGGGCTGAGTTGTCTCCTGTCTTCTCCAACAGTCAGAAAAGTTCACCTGTGTCTGCTACAGATTCTCTGTTGGTAAGTATCTTTTTGCTTCTGATGCCAGAACCTTTCTATTACATGTTCTGTTTTCCCAGCCTTGCTGCTTCCCTGGCAATGACCTGGCCTGACCCAGAAATTGTGGGGTATTGTTGTCCTACTTTAATCTTCAAAGAAGTTTTCTGGGTCTTGCGGCTATCTATGGTAGATGGGCTTTGGGTATCCTCAGGACACTTGGGCAGATGTGGCACTAGTGGCAGCTGGACACTGGGCATCATGCTTGCCATCTCTGCATTTTTAATCCTAGCTCTAGTGCCCCCTTGATGTACGTGCGACCCTTAAATGTAGATAACTTACCAGGCTCTGTCCGTGACTGGGGCAGTCAAGGAGACAGGGTTCACACCACAGGGTATGACACTAAGCCAGAACCTGCAAGCTCCTTCTGCACTAACATAACTTTTCTCCAATGCAAAGCCTGGAGTGGGAGATGAGGGAAGCTGCTTATGTCTCCAAGCACTTATGGGATCTCCTGATGCCAGGTTCAGGCTGTGCAGGAGCCTGAGCCTGGGCTGTGCTGCCTGCAGGGCAGAAGCCGGTGTCTCTGCTGGACAGGATGCCCGTGGTTATGGCAGTAGCGCTGCTTGTTGCACTCCTGGCACTGGGAATCTTGCTGCTCTTTGTGCTCTTCAGGTCAGTATTTGCCTCACCTCTCCAGCCCTCTGTGAGGCATCCAGTGCCTTGCATGGGCAGGGAGTGTCCAAGTGGACCTTGAGAAAAAGCAGGGTGGGAGACAAAGCTGTGAGATGGGAAACAGCCTCTACTGTGTCTCTCTGTTCTGCTGGCCTATGGGCCTGACTTACTGTTTTGCAGGCTAAAGTACAACAGTTCAAAAACCTCGGAGAACAACAGCACTATCCCCCTGAGATGTCAAGGAGGTGAAGTATGAGCACAGGCTTTGTGTGCCTCGTCTGGACAGGCTGTCTGTCAAAAGCAAGGGCAGGGTGCTCATAGGCTCCACAAGGTCCTTATAGCAGCAAGGGAATCAGAGCTGGCTGGCATGGGGAAAGTGACACCTCCCAGCAGAAGGGACCTGCATGGGGAGGGACAATCTAGGGCTTTATGGGCCCCTGGCCTTTGCAATGCCAGCTCAGTTCAAGCTGCAGAGTTCCAGGGCCAGCCAGTTTAGCATCAGGTGGATGCTGAACTCTGGCCCTTGTGGTCTCTGTAGGTGCATGCAAGCTGAACACACAGATCCCGGTGGTGGAACTGCTGGAGGTTCTGAAGAAGTTTAAGAGGGAAGAAATAGAGGCAGAGCAGACAGATGATGAATCAGTGAACAGGCATGGTGCTGGGCGTCTTAGAGAATATCAGGTTTGGTTTAGCTTTGCTTTCCCACCTGGCTGCACTGTCCACCCAGCCCTCACATGTTCCCTGGGCAGGGGATGCAGTTGGCCTTCGCCAGTCCCAGAATACATCCCAATGCCAAGTGGGCTTGTCTTCTTCCTCTGCAGCAACTATCCTCCACTTTGCTGCACCCCTGCAATGCTGGGAAGGAGCTATGTAATCAGAGCAAGAACCGCTACAAGAGCATCATCCCATGTAAGCAGAGCTCTGCAGGGGTTGGCACAGGCACTTGGAGCTGGTTGGGCGGCACAAGATTCTGGGTTGGTGTAGGTGCCCCTGCAGCACTTCAGAAATACTGAGAGCCTCATCTAATCCTCGGTGAGCACTGAAACACAGGGGGATTTCTAGCCCCACTGTTTTAAATCCAGTTGCAGAACCCTTGTTCTGCTCTTGAAATCCTCAAGCAACTTAATCATTCATCATTGTATTCCTGTTCCTGATGTTAGTCATTGCTGAACACTGCTGTGTCCCATAAAGAGGCAGGTATTTGCAGGAAAGTGAAAGGAATGATGCCATTTCTTTCAAACCTTAAAGCTCCTCAGGGCCCCACATGGTGCAGACATTTGGCTTTCCTTGTCTTCTCTAAAACTCCATTGCATTTCCTGCTGTGCCATGTCATCTTTCATCTCATCATCTGTTCTTTACCCCTGAACATGTCCTGAGGCCTGGGGTTCTGCTGAGAAGGGAGCAGACAGTCCCAGACTTCCCTGAATTACAAACTCCTGCTTATTCAGCCTTTTTGTTGTTGTCCCAAAGCATCAGTCCACCTCCCTTCTCTTTCAGATGATCACTGCCGTGTGGTGCTGCAATCCTCTGATACAGGGAATGACTACATCAATGCCAGCTATGTGGATGTAGGTAGTGAGGAATTGTTGCCCTGGGGAGAATAGAAAAGGTGCCTTGCTATGCTGGGTGAGAACAGTCCTGCTTATATGGATGGCCCTGAGGAATAACGCTGCCCTCAAGTCTGGCAGGTCTTGGGATGTGACTTTCCTTGCATCCTCTCTGAGATGCCTGGAGTACTCTGGATTTGTGTGCAGCCCTCATCTCTAACAAAAAGGGACGTGTGTGAGGGGCCTGGAGCCAAGATGCAGCTTCTGGTATGCACTCTCTGTGCTGGGCAGGAGTAGTGCTGTGGGACATACCATGCTGAGGGCTCTGGACTTTGGTGCCTGTGGGGTAGATTATTTATTTCATTCTCTGTTAAACATTTAACCCATGTGATCATGGCTCTTTGAATCTCTCCCCTGCAGAGCTACCGAAGTCCACACTTCTTCATTGCAGCTCAAGGTAGGTGCTCCCAGACTTTATCCTCAGGAGGTGCCAGTTGCTGCCCTGAGCAATTTGGGAAATGGAGAACTGGGACAGCAGCCTAGGAGCTGTGAATGGCTCAGTCCAAGGCCCTGTATGTCCAAGGTCTCTGTTCTGGACAGTGGTTACAGCTGCTGCAGGGCATGGAAGGCCTCAGAAACAGTTTGGCAGCAGGTGCCTGCACTTCTCAGTCTGAGGATATGGTCTTTCCACCCACAAGTCTGGTTTGTTCCCTTTGGCAGCTGGCATGACAGGAACAATCCTGCAAATGCCTGACACACCTACACTCAGTACACTCAGATACAATCTCCTCCCAACACTGCAAAGCTGGGGTGGCCTAGTCTGCTCTTTGCAGAATGGAAGATGTCCTGGGCTCCCTGCAAAGCTCCAGAAATCCTTTTCAGGACATAGGACCCTAAATGTGGGAGCAGCTCATGGTCATCTTAAGCGCCTGGATAGAGAAGCCCCTGAAGCAGCAATGGACCCATGACATATCATGGGCTCACCTGCTGTCCCTCCTCCTGTCCCAGTTTCTTACATGGTGGTGAAGCCAAATGTGCCCAGCATTCCTGCCAGGTGCTGATGCACCCTGGCTGTGCCTCTATCCCTGAGCAGAGGAAAGCCTGGGAATGTCTGAGTTGTGCCTGGGAGCACACCTCCATGGCTTCAACATTGGCACAGAGCTCTGCTCTTCCTTTCCAAGGGCCCTTGGCTGAGACAGTGGTGGATTTCTGGCAGATGGTCTGGCAGGAGAAGACCTCAGTCATTGTGATGCTGACGGGCTTAGTGGAGCAAAACAAGGTATAGAAACCATTTGAGCCTGTTCTCAGCTTGGGCATTGACAGAGCCCAAGCTTCTTCGCCTTCCTTTGCTGTGCTCCCAGTGTGTCTGTCAGTGAGTGCAGCGAGTTCTGCATCACTGCAACCTTCCCCTTGTGAGCTTGCTGGTGCTAAGACATCTTGCTGCTGTTGACAGATCAAGTGTGAACAGTATTGGCCAGAGCAGGAGGAGGCCTATGGGGACTTTACTGTGACACTCAACAACACCAGGACCACCACAGGCCTTGTCACACGCACCTTCTGCCTCCAGAAGGTAAGCCTGGCATGTAGCTGAGGTGGAAATGCAGGATGCTTCTGGGGTTCAGTAGCTGGTGGGAGCTGTCAGCCAAGGACATTGTGGGGAGCCCTGCCTTGTCTCCAGTACAAGAAGGTCAGTGTTGCTACCACTGGATTCCATGCCATGGCATCAACCCCAGGTTTCTGTGCCAGGCAAAGGCAATTTGTCAGTTCCAGTGGTCATGCCAGATGAGTCTGGACTGATGATGCACATAGGCAGTTCATGGATTCTTGAGGGCTTGGATCAGGTGATTACAGAGGGTACAAAAGCAGTTAAAGACATATAATACATATAAAGATGTAAAATGACATTTCTGTACCATCCAGGGTGGTGTGACAGGTGTCTGCCTGCCACCTGAACCAACCTGTAAAGGGTCCACACTGAGGCTCCTCAGTCATTTACAGTTACTAGGCCTGAACAGATCGTTTATGGTTTAAGATAAGCTGCATAAGGACATTTCTCAAGATGGATACTTCTGCTGAAGTCATATCTCAGATAAAAAGCAGAAGCTTCAGGAGCTGCAAGAAGGGGAAAACAGCTACAATATAAAGAAATTGCACTTATGCATATTCGTGTCTTTTCTTGTCTTGCCCCAAAACAAATGTAGCTGGGAGGTAAATCTCCAACAGCACCTGATGGAAGGATGTATCAGTTCATTAGTTCAGGCCAAGTTAACGTGATGTTTATGAAAAAATACACAATGGGCTGGTAACAAAAGTGAGTACATTCACATTAGTGCAGTACCAGCCTTCAGGAATATCTTTTTTGCAGGTGCCAGGGCTTCTGGATGACTATGGAAACACCCTAAACTGGGATTTTTGTACTTTTCCTCTGGGGCACAAACTGCTTTTGCTGCTCTGCCTTCACTGTTCACAGCACGGGAAAGCAGAGAACAAAATGAATTGTGTGACTGTGTGATGGGTGAATTTGCCCTTTGCTGTCTGAGGAGCTATACTGGAGCAGTCATTATGATGTGGGTGTTGGGGGGAGCACTGTGTGCTGGAGCCCCACTAGAAGTGGTTTTCTCCACTGCTCCCTGCTTGTTGGCATGCAACCACTTCACACGTTTCCTGGTTGATTCCTGCTCCCTCCTGCCAGCCATGTCTCCCTCTTTGCAGGCAGGCTGTGCTCTCCCAAGAGTGGTGGAGCAGTTTCACTACTTGCTGTGGCCAGACCACGGAGTTCCCAGCAACACTTCCCAGCTCCTGTGCTTAGTGGCGGTGGTGAACAAGAGGGTGTTGGAAGCACCTGCTGGGCCCGTGTTGGTGCACTGCAGGTACGTGGCTGGGGGAGCTTGGTTGCTGGGGCATAGCTGGCAGGGGCAGCAGTGACCCCCAATTTTCTGTGTCCTCAGTGCAGGGATCGGGCGCACAGGTACCTTCATCGCCCTGGACTTCCTCTTGAAGATGGGGAAGGCTGAGGGGAAGGTGGATGTGTTTCACTGTGTGCAGCAGCTGCGGGAGCAGCGGGTCAGCATGGTGCAGACCAAGGTGAGAAGAGTTACTCCCTGCACACCTCAGGCTTCAGATCTTATTCCCACTGTTCCCAGGGGTGTGGCATGCAAAGCCACATGGGCCACAGGGACTGGAGCTGCCAGGTCATGGAGACTGCAGGACCCTTTTTTCAATACTGTGTCCAAACCCAGTTGGGATCCCTGTTTCCCTGAGACAGACCCTCTGAGGTGTCAGCAGCATTTGTATGCACCGGCCACCCTGATATAGAAGGGCTGTACCATAGGCAAGGATCATGAACAAGAGTCCATTTCTTGTTTAGATTTTCAGGATGTCTGCTCTCGTGGCACTTCCTGAGCAGCAGTGTCCTGGCCTAAGGGCTACACCCAGTGGTCTGCTCAGTGCTGGCTCCCTTTGGAGAAAACTGAGTTGGGCTGGAGCAGCCAGCAACTTGTAGGAGGACTAAGTAGTCCACAGGTTTTCCATGTTTCCTTCCCCAGAGCAAAGGTCTGGTCTGAGAGGGAGCATTAAACTCCAGGAAGATGGTGTTTCCTGGGTTGTTGGAGTTGCTGGCTGTTTCTCAAAGTAGGGCTGCACTGATAGCTGTCCAGCCTCAGGGCTTCACAGCAGGAAAGTGAAGATGAGCCTGGCTAATTCCTAGCACAGGTTGATGCCAGTGGTGGTCTGGAGTTCCAGGGTTCCTCCTGAAGCTGTTGCAGACTGTGCAGCCAATCCATGTCCTCCTGCAGGAGCAGTACACCTTTCTGTACGAAGCACTGCTCGAAGGTTTGCTCTGTGGCAACACTGGGATCCCCGTGGAGAGCATCGCCACCCTTGTGCACTCCCTTCGAGAAGCTGAGACGTCAGGAAACTACAGTATCCTTGAGACGGAGTTCAAGGTACCACCAGGATATGTTGCACTGGTGCTGTGGGGACTGGTCTGTGATGCCACTCCTCTCACCACTCCTCTCCCCAGCTATGGGATGGAGACGGGGGAGCATTTCTCTGGGGTGGCTGAAGAAAAAAAAGGCACTGACAGACATGACTTACTGGGCTGAATCATCTCTACAGGCCTTGCAGAAGTTTTCTGAGTTGTTCCAGCTTCTGCCATGCAGAGAAGCAGAGAAAACCAGCAACCAGCCCAAGAACCGCAAGCCAGGGATCCTGCCAGGTAATGCTGGCAGAACTGGGCAGCCCCTTGCTCCAAAACCCAGTGCTTGATAGCAGCATGTGGGGAATGATGCTGCCCTGCTGCTTCCCTCCCCAGCACCATGCCTCAAGGTCCAGTCACCATTTTCTCGTTGGCAGGTAATAAATACAGGTTAGGCTGGTACAACTGGGGTACACCTGGGATAAACATGTCCCTGGTCTAATCTTTCTCAGTGAAGAAACTCAGATGAAGCATCAGGGAGAGATGAGGAGAGTGGAACTGCTGTGCCTCTCACCCAGGGGATTTTGGACTTCCCATGTCAGGGGGCCCTGAGCTGTCACGATCATGAGGCTGGTGGTGCCTGTTCTCCCAAGCCTCTCCAGCCCGCAGGAAGCCACGCTGACCACACCACTGGCAGGGAAAGCCCCGTGCCCCTCGGCAGGCAGAGGATGACCCATCATTTCCCCCCCTCTGCCCCTTGCCTCCGCAGCGGATTCCTGCCGGCCCATCCTGATGTCTTCGCTGAACGCAGACGGCTCCCCGGGGTACATCAACGCCGTGTTTGCCACCGTAAGGCTCCAGCCCCGGGCGGGGTTTGGGAGCTGGCCACAGCCGCAGAGACCCCCTGCTCGAGGGGGCGGTCGGGCGTGTCCCCTTGGTGTGCGGTTCCGCAGCCCTCGGGGGGCTCCTTCCACGGTGCCTGCTGTCCCCGCTGCCGGGAGGTGGCCCCCGCGCTCGGCTGAGCCCTGCCAGCGCAGCAGCTGCCGCACAGCTGGCGGACAAATCCTGCCAGCGCAGCAGCTGCCGCACAGCTGGCGGACAAATCCTGCCAGAGCAGCAGCTGCCGCACAGCTGGCGGACAAATCCTGCCAGCGCAGCAGCTGCCGCACAGCTGGCGGACAAATCCTGCTGGGGGCTCAGCACGGCTGTGGTCAGCCGAAGGGGCGGCGGGGAGAAAACCTGGGCTGCTCCTAGCAGGCTTGTGTTTCCTCCGTCCCTGCAGGGAGGCAGTGGGGCGTTCCCGCTGTCGAAAGGGCTCTTGGGGAAGCGGATTGTGTGACTTTTCCTCCACACGCACCCTGGTCTGTTTTGCAGACGTACACCGAGGAGGACAGAATCATCATCACCCAGCTGCCTTTACACACCACGCTGGTGGATTTCTGGGCTCTGGTCTGGGATTACACCTGCACGTCAGTGGTTGTGCTGAATCAACTCCAGGAGCTGGACAAGGTCACCAGTCCTAGCAGAGCCCTCCCCTCCCTTGGTTCCCCGTGGGTCTGAGCAGTGTGATTTCTGCCTTTTATCCTGCATGGCTCTTACCACGAGAGCCCTACAAACTTGTGGGCTCCATCTGGGAGAGCCCTGAGGACAGACAAGCACCACAGCACCACAGTGGTGGAAGCTCCTCAGTCTCACAGCAGGGGAGCATCCCTCAGGTGTCCTCTTTGCTGGAGTGTGATTTTTCTGCACTGAGTTGGTCCCCAGCAAATGTTCAGCAGAGCCACCTGTACATGGCTTATGGGCAAGGGCCTATTGTAAGCCTACCCATGTGAGGTGCTGAGCCCTGCCACCTGCACAGGTTGGGGCTGTGTGTGATCGTGCACATGTCTCCCCCTCCCCCAGACGTATGTGGAGTTCTGGCCCACCCAGGGCGAAGAAGACTATGGCCGTTTCCATGTCGAGCTGATCTCAGAGGAGCTTGGTGCTGGATTCACAACCTGGACACTTGCCCTCACCAATAGGCAGCAGGTGGGCTCTTTGCTCAGAGAGGCGAAGTCTTTTGGGAACAGTCTTTTTAATCTGGGGCCAAAGTCACAGATACAGGTGGCAGAGGCCACACCGGTCAGAGGGATCTGGTGGGATGCTGGAACAGCACTGGCCAGAGCAGAGTCTTTTGCTCTAGGGGAGAGGTTAATCCCAAGAAGGTGAGGGTGCAGTCAGAAGTGTGAGTCAGAGGTACCTTTGTATGCCTTTCCAACTTGGAGGACAGCAGCTGTGGATGGAGTTTGTGCACCTTGGGGGTTCATGGAAAGGGACAGTTTTTGCAGGTAGCTGGACAATGGACTGGTGTCAGCCTGAGCGGCACATGGTGCTCAGCTCTTCTCTGATGCTTTGAGAGCACTCAATGAAGAAAGGCAAAATCTCGGACTGGACTGTCCCACTCTGGAACTGTGATCCAGTGTGCATGGCTAAGTCAGGACTGACACACAGTGTCCATCCCTTCCCTCCATCAAGACAATAGGTTTCTTTCCTGTCCAACCCACTGTGTTTCTTCCCCACTAGCCCAAGAAGTCTGCACTGGAAGTCCAGTTATGGCAACTGAAGGACTGGCCCATGCAGGAGTGTCTTCCCCCACACCCTGCCACCATCATCAGCTTGCTAGGGAAGGTGGAGACACACCATCGGCAGAGCCAAGGTGGACATGTCCTTGTCACCTGCTGGTGAGTGAGGTCTCCTAGAGGAGCAGCCCAGGACACAGCTGGGCTGGACACATCAGCTGGACACAGCCCAGGCTCTGTCAGTGAACTTGGTCATAGCTCCATCTTGGGTGGATGTAAGGACATGAATTCGGTTACGTTCAGGGTGGGAGGCTTCCCTGTAGAGGCTGGCTGGCTGCAGGATCTGTGGACAAGATCACTCTGAGAGGCTGGGTGCCTAGTGGGACACCTCTGAGGCTCAGCCCTGCCAGGTGTTCCCAGAACAAGAGACTTTCCCCTTGCTCTCCTCCACAGGGATGGAGCCAGCAGGAGTGGGATCTTCTGTGCTGCTAGTTTCCTGTGTGAGCAGATCCAAAGTGAGGGAATGGTGGATGTATCCCAGGCCGTGAGGACACTGAAGAGGCGGCGGAGGCAGCTCATTAAAGATGTGGTAGGTGCTGACTTCAGACCCAGCTGGGATTGCAACACCAAACCAAGCTA
This sequence comes from Xenops minutus, assembly GCA_035221455.1. Taxonomy (NCBI): domain Eukaryota; kingdom Metazoa; phylum Chordata; class Aves; order Passeriformes; family Furnariidae; genus Xenops; species Xenops minutus. The sequence continues at coordinate 3,570 of JAWWEE010000326.1, read as the reverse complement.
CATCCAGGGCTGTCCCAGGAGCTGCCCCAGCAGCTGCCCTGGCACCTCTGTGCTCAGATGATCCTGGGGCCAGCAGGGGCCGATGAGAGCTCTGAAAACCCTGTTTTCTGCCTCTGGGACATACCCACTCACTCAGGGGCAGGTTCTGCAGAACCAAATGGGCACCAAAGCATCTTACATGATGACTGGCCCCTTTCTGGTCCACCTGGCCTGCTCAGCAGGGGGCTGCACTGATAGGTCCTCAGGTATGTGTCCTGCACCCACTTCACCATCTGATCTGGGTGCTAGAGGTCATCATAGGGTCAGCAACCCAGATGGGAGTGATCAGCAGACACTTTGTGCCCTGGAGGCTGGCTCTTCTTCCATGACCAGTTGGCTCCAGCACTGGGGTAGCCCAGCCCTCCTGCTATTGGAGTACATGCCTGTGATTCATCAGCAGGGGAAGGTGGGCTCCAGCTACGAGGAAAATGGGCTGTACCTGTGCCTAGCATGGTCGGGAAGATGCTGCAAACCAAAGCTCATATTCGACTGCAGGTGTTCGTCTATCAGATTCTCATGTGCATCCTTCTTTCCACAGAAGCAGTATGGTCTCTGCTATGAACTAGCCTTCAGTTACTTGAATTCATTTGAAACCTACGGGAATTTCAAGTAGAGGCGTGACCACAGCCCATCTCTGGACAGGACTTTGACTCTCTTGACAGTCCTTCATCAGTAACAGTGAAAATAGGAGAAAACAAAGGGGATGTGCACAGCGACAAGACACTTTACTCACCTGAAAAGCCACACTAAGGGTCCTCTGTGGCTGGAAAGCACAGGCTAGACTGTCTCCAAATTGCAGCCAGGCTTCAAAAGAGTAACCTGACCCTTGGCACAGCATTTGTACAGGACCTTATCTGAAACCACAGCCTGAGTATGTACATCAAAGCAGAGGCACCAGGACTTGACCTGTTCTTCCTTGCTAGGGCTGAAGAGAATAGCTGTATCATTCAGGTTCCCTAGTCCCTTCAGGCAGCCCCAGGGGAAGTGGGGTAGCACTGACACCCACACTGTTTTTTTGTCAGGAGAGCATCAAACTGCTGTAAGATCCATGGTGCTCAGGAGCACAGGCTATCTGTCCTACTTTGGGAGAAGCATGAAACCCAAGGCAAACAAGAGCTAAGGGTGGGACAATCCATGGTCCTGTAGGACCAAACTGGTCCTTCCAACCCACAGAATCTCTTTCTGGAGCTCTATTTTCCAGGTGTTGATCCAAGTACCACAGCCCTGCTAGCTCCAGAGAGGCTCTTTCATCAGCCTGTCTGGTACCGCCATGGCAATCCCAGGTTATAGTGGCTTAAGTTGGATATCCTGGATGTGGTTCCAGCAGGGGCTGCTGCATCATGGAGACTGGTTCTGCCTCTGCTGCATAAGGGCAAGAGACCTCAGAGCCAGGACTGATCCCATGGCTCTCTGTCTTGTGTATCGCCAATAAAGACCCTGGAATGGCCATGGTGGCTCTGATCTTAACTTTTCTTCCAGGTTTGACCCAACACAGGGCCTGTAAAGTAGCTGAGACCACACAGGTCCCTCAGCTCTGGTCACAACATGTGCACAGAACACAATTCTGCCCAAAATATGTGTTGACAGATGTCACTCTTCATGGATTCCCACCACACATCTGATCCAAACTCATGTGAGAGCTGGGGTCTGTCAGGCACCACCAGGGAATAGAGTCACAGCAGCCCTGATCATGGCTCCCCTCAACAAGGTGCAGTTAGCTTCCTGCAGGGAGTTGTGACGCCACAGGGGCAATGAGGGGGCCAGGCAGGAGCTGTAGTGGGATAGGCAGCCCCTTCAAACCACAAGCCTTTATTGGTTATCCAGACAGAACAGGTCTAGTCACAAAGCAGTCTAGTCGGACCACGTTCCAGCAAAGGCCTGGGTTCGATTGATATCAGCAGAGATGGGGAAGAAGTGTTGGAATCCCAGGGCATGGCAGGAGAATGCCATCAGCCTGAACCTGTGTGAGTCTGGGATTAGGAAATCTGAAATACAAGTCCTGCTTCCTGGAAAGCAAAAATGAAAGCAAACCTGAAAAATGGAACTACAGAAAGTCAAATTCAAAGGACATTAAAAAGCAGTAAGCAAAAGCTAGGAGGTGAAGGAGCTGTGGGGAAAAAACGCTCACAACCCTCCTTGGCCTCCTGTTTTCCTCTTGCCCTGGTCAACTGGACGAGTTGAATGGGACTCCTGTGCTGATCACAGTCACAGGAGACCGAGGAGATGTGACAGCCATCAGCACTGAGCTGGGGTCATCCTTTCCATTTTCTTCACTCCCTTACTGCCCTGAATGTCTGGAGTGACTGACCTCCAGCCTAGCCACCTTTACCAATTGACAACAAAGGTACTCAATGTCAGAGACAGGCTGGAGCACACGTAAACGCCTGCCACAGCACAGCCCTTTCATCCCAGCTGTGCCCAACCACAGGTCCCCAGAGGTGCCTGTCAGTGCCCAGGAAAGAGCAGCAGTCTCTCAGCATGACCCTTCTGAGAACCTTCCCTGCAGATCTCTCCCCTGGGAGGTATGGCATGGACATGGGTCCCTCAAAGGGCTGAGCCATGAGGCACCCTTTGGAATGCCCATCTTTGTTCACTCCTGCCCCTGCTCCAGGCTGGTAGCACTGACAGGAGCCCCATTTTGCTGTCATATGGGGCTTAGTGGGCAGAACCATCCTGACCATCCCTGGCTAGGGTGAATGTGAAGACATGTCAGGTTTTCAGGTTCTCCTGGGAGATCATGGCACTCATCCCAGCTGCCACATAGCCCTATAGCCCTCTGTGATGGTCGTCTGTGGAACTGCTTTTTCCTACCTTTTTAGTTATCCTCCTTAGCTTTGTTGGGCAAATACTTCCTTCTCCTGGAAAGGTAGAGGGGAGTCCTGGGTAAGACACTGGCATTGCACATGTCCAGATGACCCTGTCATCTTTCTACTCACCTGGAGAGCACAAGCCACAGGATCACTGCAGTCATGAGGAGGAGTGCCAACAACACAACCAGCCCAATCACAGTCCCATGCCATGTGCCTGAAGCCTGCCCTGAAACTAATACACAGCCAGGAGTGGGTGCCACAGCTGGGGCCTCATGTTCCCCAGTGGTGGCACAGGGTACATGCAAGTGTGAACTCATGTGTCTTGGTGTAGGTTGCTTCAGCAATGGAGAATCAGCCCATGTATAGGAAACAAAACTATCCTCTGTCCCACATGAGACCCAAAGGTTCCTGTGCTGGGCCGGCTCGTTTCCATGGGAAGCAGCCAGGACAGGAAAAGAAAAATGCAGGAGAGAGGTTTGGGCAATGGGAGCAAGAAGGCACTTACCAACAGAGAAGCTGTAGCAGACACAGGTGAACTTTTCTGACTGTTGGAGAAGACAGGAGAGAGACCTGAACCCAGTTCTGGCCCACTATCCTTCCAGTGAGCAAAGGTCTCCCACCCAGGGCCACCAAGTGTCCCAGCTGTGGGAAAGAACTCCAGAGACACTGTCCTGCCAGGACATGGGAAAGGAGCCTCTGATCGCAGCCACATCAGACCCTA
>JAWWEE010000325.1:0-13143 GCA_035221455.1 Xenops minutus | reverse complement strand
CCACCGCCAGCACAGCTCACAACCTCATAAGGGCACACAAGCTTCTCCCCCACGACAAGGGGATGTCCATGGAGAAGAAGACAGCAGATACACAAAAAGTTAAGATACTAAGTGTAAAAGAATAAGAGAACTCGAAGACCTGCATATTGAAATCTGATAAATGAAAGATGGGAATGGTATCAAATTTAGTCACATTTGTATTCACAAGTTGAGAACTGACACTGTATCAACAGTCACCAGATTCTGTGACTGCTTTGTAAAGACACAAATAGCTGGATGGATGGATGGATGGATGGATGGATGGATGGATGGATGGATGGATAGATGGATGGATAATTAGACATTGAAATAATGGTGCAAATCAAGCAGCAACAGACATACTTATAAAAGTTCATCATATTAATTTTAAAAAATCTGGAGATTTTTGATAGAGCAGATCTCTGGGAAATCTTCTACAATATGGGAAACTTTGAGAAAGCTTAACTATCCTATTAATGTTCTGCATTCAAACGTTATCACTCCAAAACTACAATGAAACAATCCCATTTTACACACACACCATGCCCTAAAGACTGGAGACAGGGTGATTCACACTAATGTTTAGCAGCAAAGCATCACACAAAAGCATTACATTAAAAATAATCCCTTCCTCTAATTCACACACAGTGTTCAGTATGCACATGAGCATTAAGAAAACAAGAAGTCCAGGAATGTGAGCAATGCAGTGAGGAGGAAACTAAGCAGGTGCAGAAAAGTAAAAAGAGTAATGTGAATGGCACTGAAAATGGCAGAATTGCAATGCATGGACACAGCCAACCACAAAAGATTAGAGTCTCTGCACAGACTATCCCCTTACAGACAGTCTTTCCTGCTTCTATTAATAGACAAATATTCACTGGGCCTCTTGAGGTGTCATAGATGAAACAAACCATCCAAGTAGAAGTTTACATAATAATAAAGATGAAGGTAGTTCTTAATTACTGTCTTGACCCAGCTTGCTCTGTAAAGAGAGCTCTGTGTATCCAGACACAGGCTGGGCACACCACTAGCCATGCTCATGCCTGTGGTGGCTCCAGCCTGGCCAGGAGGGTCAGCTGTGGGTTCACTGCTGCTGCTGCCACTCCTACAGCCCCTGGAGAAATCCCTAGTTCTTTGGCATATAGATGCAACCAACTGTGAACATAATCCCTTTTGGTAGAATTGAATTCACACTGAGCCATGGTTTTGGAAGATGTCTGGCCAGAGGCTGAATTGCTTTGCATCCCTGCTGAGTCTAGACTTTCAGAGAACAGCACCTACAGCAGTGTTTTTGTCCAGGTGACCAAGTCATCCATTCTTTTGGGACCTTATGTTCAGTAATCTAAGTTTCCTCATCTGCTCTAAGGTGATATCAAAACTCCCTTAATTTGCAGACCAAAGCCACTGATGGTACTCAAATATTGTGATAAGAGCTCTCTATAATTTAATGATAGGTAATATTGGTTTAACTCAATGTTCAATTCTGCAGCCATTATATGACTACCCCCAGTGACTTCTTTACATAAATAATGACATAGTTTCCTTCTAAGTGCTGCAGTATCATGTCTTGACTGATTATGGATTTCAATAGTTTTTCTTGATCTACAAAAGCAATGACTATGTTTGTCTTTCATCTTCTTTTTTTTAGACTTAAAACCACAGATCATTACACAGACCAGATTTTCCATTCATATTTTGGTAGTGATTTACCCGTTAGTTTTGTCAGTCTAGCCACTATCCCACTCACGGTAGCATCAATTAGTAGTCATTGCTGCTAACGTGTCTGGGAAAGTATGACAAACCAACCAATAGAATATCTGCAAATTTTAAAAAAATATATGTATTTTACTCTTCCTTTTTTTTTTTCCCTTTTTTTTCATAAATGAATACAGTTTAACTGAAATCAACAGTTCTACTTGCTTGCAACATTTGTTGCTATTTATGATTCAAATTTCTGTTAAAAGGGAATAACTGCAAAAAAATGTTTAGCAGTAACCTGATCTTTAAAGAGGGAAAGACTACCTGTAGAATTTATGTCTTAATCAACTTGGAAAAGAGATTAATAGTTTTATATGTCTACATATGCATTATTCATATTTTTTCTAACATAAACCACTCATAAATTTACACAGAAAGGTATTAGGAATGTCTAAGCAGCCAGGAAAGACCATCTTTCTGCCTACTGTTCAGGCTTGTCTTCAATCCATATTGCTTATACGCAAAGAATTACTCAGACTAAGACCTCACCTGTCCTCTCAGAGAGAGAAATCTCAAATCAACTTAGCATGACTTGACAGTGTGGATGGATCAAGTCTTGGTGGACCAAATATATACACCTTGGACCACAGAGAAATGGCTTGAGTTCAGGTTTTCCTATGAATTCTATGCATACTTCATTCCCAAACTGCAGCTAGTCTGAGTTGGCAGTCTACAAAGGAAACCTATGAGCGAGACTGCCTCATATTTCTCTTTAACTAACATTGTAAATAACCCATGAATATTACAAAATTTAAAGACAGACCTATCAAGAACATCCTTTAAAGGTTTGTGATGGCCACATATTACCCCTATCAATCTGATTTCCCTTAGATTTCATGCAGGAAGATACAGGATTTGTTTTAAAAAATGTTGACTTCTCAAAGCTTTTGTGGATTCTACAGTGTAATAATGGTAAGTCTAGCTCTGCCCTTAATGACCATTTCAGTAGAAGCATTTAAGTGCTTTGCAATTAGTAAGGACAAAATGGTATTTGGCAAACACTGAAGAGAAATTTATTTAGGCTGTACAAGAAGAGAAATAGGAAAAATAAAGACCTGAACAAAGACATTTGGAAGGAGGAGATGAGCAAGGAAGTACTGCTAGGGGCAGAAGCAACAATAGGAACTAGCTCTCCATATAGGAGAATCTTAAAAATGAAAAAAATCATTCTATTATTTGATAAATCTCAAACTATAGTAAATTTGAATATCCCTCCACTCTCCTCCTCTCTTCCCCTTTCAAATTTCTCCTTGTTGTAGCTCATCAGTTTGGCTGTGGTGAAGTCTCTTTCTTCTCATTTTCTTCTCATGAAGCAAACAAAGCTTTGCAGGGTAAAAGTCAGGAAAATGAAAAGGTATCACTAATTGTAGCTCAAAGTTCTCACTAAATCACATCCCATTAAACAAAACAGAATGCCTTACTGGCCTTGCTGTACCTAGCAGAGAACAGGGGACAAACTGGTCTTGGTCAGAAAAATGTCTTGTAATAACTTTTTTAGTAATATCTCTTACAGTGTAAAGCACCTCATGATTCCCAAGTGGATGAGGCTTTGGTCACTGACCTCTAGTCATGCCAGTGAAGGGCAGTGAAAATGACAGCAAAGCAAACATAAATGACATTAGTGAAGTGTTTTGGACAATTGTTCTGCATTTTCCCATGCTTCATTGGTCTTTTATTAACAAAAGTAGAAAATAAAATAGAAACAAATTTAAAGTCAGACCTGCAATGTAGTTATGTGGTTGCTTATTTATTAATTTCATTTTTAAAAAAGAAATTTGCAGAAATTGTAAACATTTCTTACCAATGATTCTACAGGAGTCTGACAAAAAGTCAATTTACTTTTTGAATATGACCTGTCCTCTGTCTGCATATAAATCATGGGAATTTGCCAATGAGGAAGAGCAGCTGGAGGCATAGTAATATCTGAGGGCCAGGGAAGAACACATAGAACAATCAATAGCTGCTTAATGTGTCTCAAACTTCTGTAAAAGACACTATTCCAGAAATAAAATTGCCATATGGGGTTTGCCAGTGAATCTGCTGTATATAAAGAACACAATTTATAATCTCATCAGACATAAATTTTAACCTCTTGACAAACTGCAGTCTTCTGGTACCTGACTGCCTTCTGCCACTGCCTCACTATCAGGCTAACAATGAAATGTTAGCTGTTCTTACCTTAAAGGAGAAGTCTACTTCAAAATTAAGCAATTTTAGTTAAGGAACTACTTTGAATACTCGGCATATTATAGACAATTAATTTTGCTCTTCTTCCATGTGGACTTTTTGGTTTATTTGAACAGCTTGGAGACAACACCTATTCCTTCTTCCTGCTCCACGGCATCAGGAATATCTGTCTGTTCCTCAGGGCTGCTTGTTTAACCTGTTGTAAAACACCTTGCTTGACAACAATTCAATCCAGTATTTACTATCCTACCATTACAAAAAATGTGTTTTTTATAATTTCTAACCCAAGTAACTCTTGATCAAAATAATTCCTAATACGTCTTGTCCTGTCCGCTCCTTGAAAAGAGATTATTCTTTTTTTTTTTCCTTTTTTTCCCCATTGTGCTTTTATGTCTTTGAAGCCTGTTTTCATGTCTTCCTTTAGTGTTGTTAAACTTGTTTATTCTTGAGACCTAAATTCCTCCAACAGTTAATCTCAGCCTTTTAACAAGACTGGAACAGAGACAAAGGAATGAGGAAGACAAAAAAAAAGAGCAGCAAAATTAATCAGGAACTGAGAAAGAAACACTCATTGCACATCAGGTTCTTGGTGACTGCAGAAAAAGGAACTAAAAAAACCTCAACACCTCTCAAGTTCAAAAAAACTGACTAAATAAGGTAGAAAATACTCATGCTAATTATAATTATAAATTTCATTTTATGTTAATTATATCTTAAGGATCTTAATTATATCTTTGCAGAAAAATATATTTTTACAGAAATAATTTGATATTTCACAGTGTTAATCAGTAACAAGTACATTGATTTTTTAAGAAAAAAATAAAGAATAAACATATAAAGCACAATAATCTTTCTGGAGAAGGCATTTTTCTTTAGACTGTGTGAGAAAGCCTCAAATGGTACAAACTTAATTCTTTTTTTTTTCTTTTTTTCATGATACCGTCAAAGGCAGAAAACAGGGATATATTTTGGCAATTTCTGCAGGAAAAAAGAAGGAACAAAAAAGGAGAAATTAAAACATAAAAGGTAATGAAAGACGCAATCCAACTGTATAATACCCAAAACGACAAGTTTCAGGTCTTAAATTTTCCCAGCAATTAAAACAACTCTGTAGAAACTGGTATCCTGGAGTTAAAATATACACTGCAGAAGCTGGTGACCTGGATATAATCTTTATACCATGGGGAAAAAAAAAACAAAACAAACCAACCCAAAACCATACTGGAATTCAAAACAAACATTGCAGAAATTAGTACCTGGCTCTAACCCTTCCCTGAAGAAATTATTCTGCCCCCAAACCATTATTTTTATTGTCATTGGGCTATTAATCTAAAATAGAATTTCTGATAGTGCTTGCCCACAGTGAATATTAGTTCCACATGGAGATTTTAGCCACTGGTTTTCTCCTATGAATGCACCTACCCAAATGCAATATACTGGTGAGACTTATTTTACAGTGAAATAATGTGGTCCGGATTGAATTGTTCTAGCTAGAATAAAGAAACATTATTTGTAAAGATGTAAGGGTTTATATTTCTTTTAAAAATGAATAGAAAATACTAAACTATCTCAATAATATGACATCACTATTGGTAAAAATCACTTGAAAACAAGACCTCCCTCACATGGAAGGAAGAAATCTTGTTTCATCTGGTGTCTTTGGGAGAAAATAAATTTTGCCCCCCGAAATCTTTCAGTTCATCATTTTCTCTCAAAGTTTCAGGGCACCTCTGATCTATAAGTAACAGTTGCTCATGTTCACACAAACTTTATTCCACATAATGGATAAGTTTTCATCTTGACCTTTGAAGACAGTAATTTTCCTACGTTTTCTCCACAAAATGAATTTACTATTGTATCTAAGTCTTCAAACAAAGTTCTGTGTTTGTCTCAGTCAGCGTAAATAGCCATAATGTGACAGGCTGGGATCTGTTTATGGCAAGAGCTTGAAGCTGCAGGGAAGGTTTCTACTTGTAGGATGAATTTTGTATTCTTTGTCCCTTTTGGACTAGAGTTGGGGAACCCATTCTTCTAATAATGCATAGAAAGAGAGAGAGCACATATCCCATTTCTTGTATTTTCTCCTGTTTTAAAACTATATTTAATTTGGCAGAGTGTTAGAATCAGAGCCTAACAGAAATCCCTGACTGTCAGAGGAATAAAAAGATATAAAGCTAGGTGGAGACATCCAGATAGGCCAGGGTGACCTTCAAGACTTGAACGGTATTGACAGTGAGCAGTAATGATGTGGATTATGCACTTGATTAAAGAAAATCAAGGAAACCTGAAATAAAAAAATTATATACAGGTGGTGAAACTAGATAAGTTAGATTTTACTGGGTAATTAGCTGGTTACACTTGACCGTATCGCTTCCTTGCAACAGGGTATTAACAGATGGTGTACAGTGCTGTCAGACCAAAAAGTGCTGCCTTCCCCCATCAAGTGTGGTTGCTGCTGAAGGATCAATTTTTTGGTGCAAACACTGGGGGCCTAATAAAGATTCCAACCCTGGAACAGGAGTGATTTACAATTGAACTTAATCTATTTGAAAAATTCTAGCAGCCACATTAAAAACCCCCCAAATCTCATCACGCACCACCTGAATTTCCTCAGTGCCATCTGTCTGCTGCATTAAACAAAGCCCCAGAGACCCTCAGAGGGAGAGAGGCAGAGTTTTAATGATTAACCTAACCTGGCTGTCAGAATGGATAGCTTGATATATAGGACCTCAGTTGGCAGTTTCTGCATAGCTAGTCACTGACGCTGCAGAGAAATTTAAGCCAGCAGGAAATTCCCTCTAGTGTGTAAACCAGTGTGTGTTCTCCCAGGATGCAGCTTCCAGTGTGCAAAGAGACATTACCCTGGTGCTCCTCGGTTTTGTGGTGAGATTCCCAGGGGGTTTGGTCATAGGGAAGAACTGTCTGTAGTTTATGTCTGCCAAGGGATTCTGCAAAGGCAACACCTGGCCATCAACCATCAATAACCCTGGAAGTTCATCTGCACCTGAGCCCTTTGTAGTGATAGAGCAGAGATTCCCTGGCTTTATTTCTGTTAAAGGGTTTACTTGCTTAAATATCTTGAAATATTTTAAGTTGGGTACCTGAGCATTTACCTGGCTGTACTGGGATTGCTGAGTAGTATGAAATTGCCAGGCTCAATTTCATGAGTTGAAATTATATTTTTATGAGATTTTTATGAAGATTCAGAATTGAATGTGGTGTTTTGATCATTTCCATTTCATCAAGGCAAATAATACCTTTCTTGGCATCAGTCTCAAACTTGGATTTATGGGAAATGTCAAAAGTGAGTTTTTAGTTTCATGAGAGCAATATTATTTTGATTTCTCAGTAAACATTTTTCCTGTGAATAGAAAGGACAGCTTTTCACCATAAAAATAATTCCAAATTACATGTATTGTTTTTCACTCCTTCCCTCACATTTTTCATCCCATGTTAATGTACTTGAAATATTAAAATTAAATTTTTGCAGCTTTGTATTTGTGGAAAGGATGTAAATAATGCATCTTTCCCATTAGAACTGTTAGAAAATCATCAAGAAATTTGTAGGTGTTATTTAGTGAGCAATCCTACCTTCTTTTACAGTAAAATTAATGGTTCCGCTTTGCAAGTAGAGAAAATGAAACCTAAGCTATCATTTTACAATAGATTTTGCCACAGCTAGCAATTTACATGTATGCAAAGTGAATATAAATGGTGAAAATATATTCATAAATTATATATGTCTGAAGGCTTAAGGGACCAAAATATCATCTGACAAGCAACAGCCAAAATCATAAACTAAATCAGTGAAAGATTAATAATTAAAGTAAGATTTCATAGAATTAGTTAAATTTCATGTTCATCCAGATGCTTACATGTAGCTACCAATATCTAAATTATGAAGTTATCTGGGTTTTATGCTCACTGGCAGGCTTACCTAAGAATTCTCTTTGGATCTATAAAACCTTCCTGAAAATCTTTAATAAAACTGTATGGTCTTACAATGTATGTTACGTCTACATAGATAATGAAAAAATTAAATAAGGTAGATATCTGTTGTATTATTTTCTTTGTTACTAATTATTATTTTTATTAATTAAAAACTGGTTCTGATGTAAATCAACTGTGTGAAAAAAGGTCATTTTTGTCTTCTTACACTCAGTTTTAGCAGTCAATCCCCATGGTTTAGAAATGGAGAGAACTGATCTCCCAGTAATTACTGAAGGACTCAGACTTTCACAGCCAGGGAGGGAAGCAGGGCTCATGTCTCAGTGATGTCAGAGAAATCCTTCATCACACAGGTTATATACATTTCTCATAGCTGGCCCCATTCCATCAATCCTTCTGAAATATGAGAATCCCATTGAGGTCCATTTAGTCATCCGGATTCCTACTGTTAATGAATATGACAAAACAAGACAGATCCTAATGCCAGTATCTCCAGGCAGGTCAGCAACCCTCTTGCTTTCATTTCAGTGTATTGCTATTACTTATCAATTCCATTTGATGACTGCTCTAAAATGTGTTTCACATCCAGGTACCAGGGTTCATATCCAAGAAAATTTGAATTAATTCTGGGTATAAAGTTTCATGAGCAACCATTTCCCATGATTTACTAGAGTTTCATGTATATATAATATTTTATGTCTCTTTTTGCAGGTTACGATGATAAAATAATACTAAAATAAAAAGTGTTTTAGTAGCTCAAGCCTGTTCTGATTCTCATTCCCCTTAGGTGCTTACAAAGGATGTTGGCTGCCTATGCTGAAACAGCAAGTATGCTTCATCTTGGCCATCACTGCATTAGAAAATATGGGCGCCATAAGTTTCGTATATCTTTTGGAATGGATTATCAGGCTCACTGGGAAAAATTTCTAGCAGTGGGAAGAGCAGTTTTATGTCATTTTTTCACAACCTTGGTCCTAGGAATGCTTGAAATTTGTCCTTCTCCGTCATTGCTGGTAGGGTGATGGAAGACACAGAAGTAGCACATATTCTACATCTATCATCCATGTGCTGTCTACGTACTCTGCTACATTGGAAAGAGAATGCTTCTGCTGAAAAAAGGGTTGGGTTTTGTTTTTTTGCTAGTCTAGTACAAATCTTTTCTACTTACATTTGTTTTAACTCAAGGTGTTTTATGAGCATGATGCTCTCTTCTAATGAAAGTAATCACAGAGTGGGTGACAACAGTAATCAATAGGACCGAAGGCACAAGGGGATGTCTTTTGTACTTTCCCTTCCTAGAATATTCCTCTTCCTTTAAGTTAATTACATAACGAATTTAGGCCAACCCTGACAAGAACTGCTATAATACATTAGCTCATGAATAAAGCGATGATTGCTTCTCATGTGCATCTTTTGAAAAACACATATAAGAGTGTGTTAATTCAGGTTATCATGCAAAAGACTTTGCACATCTTCTGGCAAATAAAGTTTTTGATCAAAGACAATAACTTGTCTGGTCTGAATTATTTTTTTTTTTTAATATTTTAAACAAAACAAAGCAGCTTAGGTGACATAAAGAAGTAGTACGCATAATCTGTTCTCAAAATCTATTTAATTATGAGAAATAATCTAGTTAAGTACTCTGACTCAGTGTAGTAATTATGTTTCCTCTTTTCAAACATTCTTGTCACTAAACAAAAATGTACAAATGCAGAGCACTAACTCCTTGATTTTTTTATAAACAAAACCTGTATTACCAAAACTTTTTCTCATGGAAAAAATTTTTTTCAGGTAAAAAAATTTTCAATTAAAATTATCAAAAGTCTTTAGGATGCTGGCCCACCTTCTTCATTCTCCTTATTTTAGGCTTTTAAATTTCATCTAGAATGATAAAAATCAAATAAATCTTCTTTACCTGAGATCTGCTTTTCTGTACTTGCCCTGCATATCACATGTTAAAAGAGTCTTGTCTTCAGACGACATGGGCAATGAAGATCACCTGGGTAAGGTATTTTTCCTTAGACAGAAAAAAAGCTGAAAAAACTCTACCTTAGATAAGGATAGATCCATGATAACAAAGCTCTCATGTTTAAGCACCCATTTATGTGCTTCAGTGTTTCATTTAAATCCTACTGGTCAAAGATACTTTTTGGGGTAGAAGTGGTGTCCAGTAAAAAGAAAAGGGCAGCATGAGCTCAGCACAACCTCTAGAAACTCCAGAGAGGGGACTGTGGCCCGAAGGCTCCTTTTAGCCTCTTCTCCATTTAATATGTAGTCAATGCCTCAGCAGGACCCTTCCTGTATTCTCATTCCTCTCACTCTTCTCTATCTGTGTGATTCTGACAGTGGCCAAGATTCAGGATCTGTTCTGTTAAGGAGAGCTTTAATGGGTGCAAATTGTTAATGTCCAGTTTTGCCAGCCTTCAGTAAACTGTTGCTTCAAATCATGCTAGTACTAGTCAAAACTAAGCCAATGCCAGCTGTAAAGCTACTCCTTTCTCTTCCAACAGTTTGGAAAAGACCTCCCCTGTGATCTTCTTTCAGGTTTCCTCATCTTTTATGGTTGAATAGTTTAGATGAATTACCTTCAAACCATGACTTGTTCATAAATTTTCCATTTCTACTACATATTTGCTATAGATGTTTATCTAACATAAAGGACAAATTGATATTGTTCCCGGTCAGATGACTGAAGAGAAACCTGCAGATAGTATCATTCTAGTCAGAAATTTTGGACTAGCCTTCATACCTGAAATAACTAAGATTCTTAAGGCAGGAGGTTTCCTATGAAGAATTCTGAATGTTAATGAGTAACAAATAAATTGTGTGAATTCAAGCTTCTAAATTGCTGTGTTGCTATTCACAAAAGATATATTTAGATAGTCTTTGAAAGTTCACCATCTAATTCCAGTTCCAAATAATGTGTTCTGTATCTCTTCTCTTTGAATATGGTTCTTTTAATATGCTTCTAACCTTGGAATTCCTGATTTCAAGTGTGACTTTTTTCTTTTATTGACGTCATCATTACAGGTCTTACTTGAAACAATTTGGAATGTTCTAATTTTTAACTAGTTTTCTGGCTTGTGTCATGGTGTAACCCAGCAGGCAGCTCAAATCCATACAGCCATTCCCCCATTTCCCTGCAGGGCATGGGAGAGACAAATGGGAAAAAAGGCAAAACTCATGGGTTGAGATAAAGACAGTTTAATAGGACAGAAAAGGAAGGGAAAGTAATGATAATGATAAAAGAACACACAAAACAAGTGACACAGTGCAGTTGGTCACCACCCACTGACCCATGTCCAGCCAGTTCCTGAGCAGTGGCTGCCAGCCTCCTACCAACTCCCCCTTTGTCCAGTCAGGGTAGCTTTCCCGGCTGTGTCCCCTCCCACCTTCTCATGCACCCCCAGTCTCCTTGCTGTCAATGCTGCATGAGAAGTTAAAAAATCCTTTACTTATTGAGAGCCCTGCTCAGTAGCAACTAAAACATGGGTGTCTTTTCAACGTTATTCTCACCCTAAATCCCAAACACAGCACTGTTCCAGCTACTAGGGAGAAAATGGACTCTATCCGTGCCAAAACCAGGACAGCAGGACATAAAAGCTATGTCTCTGTCCTTCTCATGTGCCTCTATCTTAGTGAATTTAACTCCCCTTTTAACCGTCTGAAATGCTACATTATTTTTGTGTTTGTAGAGTTTTCAGAATTAATTTTTTTTTTTTTCACTTGTCTGAAGCTTTAGTGTTTTGTTTTGTGGTTAAAAATTCTACATTTTATTTTACCTTAGTTCCATTTCTGCCTCTTTAACTGCATGTTGATAGGGAGCATACTGAGAAAAAAAGGGGTCATGCCATTTAGAACTGCTTCTCATTGACCTCTTTCTATGCTTGCATTTTCAATGCACTCTTCAGGTTGCTTTTCTATGTTAAAATCTGGGTGAGAAGCTTTGAATGCTCAATCTCAAATACTAAGTCACCTTAGAGGATTTCACTAGAATAGTGTAGATTCAGAGGAATGAAGTATATCCTTATTTTTGCTCTCAGCTGAATAGCTCTGTTCTTTGAAATCCCTGTTGAAACACTATTTTAAATCAAAAGGAACTACATTGCATATAATGATAGATTCATAGTATTGCAGAATCATAAAATACTAGGTTGGAAGGGACTGCAAGGGTAATCTGGTCCAACCTTTCTTGGCAAAACACAGTCTAGAAAAGATGGCCCAGCGCTCTGTTGAACAGAATCTTAAAATTGTCCAAAGCTGGGGAATCCACCACTTTCCCGAGGAGATTATTTTAATGGCAGATTTTCTCATTGTGAAAAATTTTCCTCTTCTGTCCAATTGGAATCTCCCCAGGAGTAATTTTGTACCCATCACTCTTTGCTTTTTCTATGTGACTCCTTGGAAAAATGGAGTCTCTCTCCTTTTTTTGTACCCAACCTTTAAATACTGGAACATGGTGATACAGTCTTCCCCAAGCCTTTTTTTCTCAAGGCTATACAAACCCAGCTATCTCAGCCTTTCCTCATATGGCAGCTTTCCCTGTCATTTGATCATCTCTACAGCGCTTCTCTGGACCCTCTCCAGCCTGTCCACATCCTTTTTTTGTATATATATATATATACATGTATATGTTGGGAGAGGGTTTGGTTTTTTTAAAAAAATAACAAAACTTCTGAGTTTCCAACATCATCTTTTGAAAGTCTTAAATGTGTAGGGCTTGGTTTGGTAAAATAGAGGCTTGCCACCAATCTGAGAGGAATCAGATTTGGTTTGTTGGCTTCTTTTTTTTTTTTTTTTTTTTCCCCCTCCTTTTCCCCCAGAGAAATCAGTGGGTTGTAACCTGGATATGTGGTTGTTTTCAGAGGTGTATGTTTAATTTGACCAAGTATAAACATTTTTTTCCATAACAAACAGGTATCTGCCCTCCCTTTTTAGTAAGTGGAAGGAAAGAGGTATTCTTGGGGAATAAATAATCTTATCTTGCATAAGCCATCTGAACTCAAGTGAATGATTCCTTAACATTGCTTAAATCTCTATGGATTATAACAGAAAACTGAAATGTTTAGATCACATTCATGGTCTACATGAAAACATGAAATCCAGTGGATTTCAGAGTAGAATTCAAAGTATGTCAGACTTCTATCTTTAGGGAAAGCTGATTTCTCCTCTCCTCCTCCTCCTCCTCCTCCTCCTCCTCCTCCTCCTCCTCCTCCTCCTCCTCCTCCTCCT
>JAWWEE010000324.1:0-13164 GCA_035221455.1 Xenops minutus | reverse complement strand
CTATCTATCTATCTATCTATCTATCTATCTATCTATCCATCCATCCATCCATCCATCCATCCATCCATCTATCTATCCATCTATCTATCTATCTATCTATCTATCTATCTATCTATCTATCCATCTATCTATATCTATCTATCTATCTATCCATCTATCTATATCTATCTATCTATCATCTATCTATCTATCTATCCATCTATCTACATGTGTGTGCACATAAAAAGGCAGAAATGTAGCTGGAAAATCAGTGAAGCCTGGAGTGGCAGCATATAATTAACAAAGCAATCAATTTGTGGCATAACAGACTAAGCTGCTCTTCAGTCAGTGAAGAGAGTTATTTAACCTTTTCTGGACCAGAAAAGGAACAGTTGTGGAAATATTCTCTCTTAAGATGATTTGTACCAGGGAGGGGATGACTTTTAACTGCAGGCTTGAGAAACTAGTTCTGGGAAGGGCCAATATCTGTGAATTCTCATCATTTCAATGCCATGCAGAGTTGGTTTGGATACTGAGCATCTGGGATCAAAACCAGATCAGAACACAGAGCAGAAGTTCTGCCTCTCAGCCCAGGCACCAGCCCAGAGCTTTGATGTCTAATAGTCATCAAACTGGAAAAGCCACTTCTCAGAAGGATTAATGGCCATTTAGCTGAGTTCTCACCCAAATAGTTACACCGAGGACCATTAGAGTCTCCACAGGGACTTGTGGCTGCTGCAACATCTCTTGTGGTTTTGGAAGTCTCCCTGCTAAATAGAGATAACCCTGAAAACACCTTCTTGTGGAAATGGCAAGATTTTAGTTAGAGTGCTGTGTTTGTCTCTGAAGTGTATCTGTGCTCTGTTTCCAGTTCTGAATCATGCTGTTTGCTCAGGAAAGCTGTTCTCCTGGCTGGAGGATGCTTAGCAAAATAGGGCTCCTCGGAAAATATTCCTCAAAACTGGGAAAACTGGGCAATGTTTTATTGCTGCCACTTTTTTTTTCATTTCCAGGGGAGACATTCAGATTTGGAGGCACCAGAAGGCTTATTACTGGTATTGTCAATTTATTTGTGTAGAAATGAGGCAAACAGCAATTTCGAAAAGCACTTCTATTGCCCCTTTGGCTGCTTTGCAGAATGAAATCTTTTGGATTTGAATGGAATTTTGAATTTTAATGGTGCCATTGGAGCAAAAAGCCCTTTATTAAAGAATCCCTTATGGAAAACATTTGAAGCTGGGACTGAAGGCATTATTTACCTCCAAACAGTGCTTTTGCACCATTTATTACTTTTATTTATTTATTTATTTATTTTTTTAAGAATGAGATTTGTTTCGTCCTGAAATTGTTGCTTTCTGTCTGATTTATGCATAGGCTGAGAAACAAATGCTCTGGGAGCTCTATTAATAAATGTTGTGAGAGGCTGTGGGTTGCAGCTGATGGAAAGCTACTGTATAAGTAGAACTCCATATTATTCCATATATTTATTAAATAAAAAGGATTTTTCTCCCCCTCCTTCACTCGTGCTGCTGCGTTTATATGGGAAAGTGGCATCATTTTTTTAGGTTCTGGAAACTTCTACTTGAAGATGAAACTACAAACTTACTTTTTCCTGCTGTTAAAATAAGGAGGAAAAATAAGTCTGGGTTTGCCTGAGATACAGGAAACCCTTTTTGAGGTTTTAAATTCCCTGGAGTCTCCAGACTGGAGGGATTTTAGACCTTCCAACATAATTTTGCTGATCTCATGGGCTGTATTTGTAAGTGGGTGTGGAATGGGGGTTTAGCCATGATGCCAACAGGGATATAACCCTGGCTCAGGCAGCTGGAGGGGTTCATTTTCCAGATGGGCACAAGGGATGTCCCTTAGTGAAACACAAATGATCCCTGACCCCTGGTGACTCCTCAGAGTGCCTGGACAGCGACTGGGATAATGTTTGTGGCAGGTTGTCCTGGGCCAAAACTGCAACAAGAGCCTTTCTGAGGGTTTAACAGGGTATGGGGGAGGTTGGGCTGGTGTTTGGTTGTTGGAGAGTTTCTCCTGATTTTCCTCAGGTCAGAATTCTCCACTGCACCAACCTGCTCTGGAGGGCTTGTCTTCTCAGCTTGGAGGAAAGGAAGGAAAGAAGGATTTGCTTCTGGTGACAGCACAGAACATGTTTTGGAGAGATCTGCTGTTGATCAGGGTCAACAGTTAGTGCAATTGCCTAATTGAATAATTAATAATTTCTTCTGTCAGTTATTTGTTACAGAATAATACTTTTGTTTTCTCACCTTCTTCAAGACCTTCAGAACGTGTATCTGGAGGTATCCAAAGCATCCATAAGGACATGGATTTATGATGAAGATTCGATGTCCTGGGTCCTTCTGGGGCAATATTTGAGATACCCTGACACATCTCCAGTGGCAATAGACACTTCTGTGTGGTCACCTGAGCTGCATCTGTTTCTCAGAAGTCTTTTTTTCCCAGTTAACAAGTGACAGTATGAGAGGAAACGGCCTTAAGATGCACCAAGAGAGGTTTAGATTGGATATTATGGAATATTTCTTCACTGAAAGGGTTTTCAAGCATTGGAACAGGCTGGCCAGGGAAGGGATGGAGTCACTAATCCCTGGGGGGGTTAAAGAATGTGTAGATATGGAACTTGAGGACATGGGTTAGTGGTGGACATGGTGGTGGGGCTGGGTTGATGGTTGGACTGGATGACCTCAGAAGTCTTTTCCAGCCTCAAGCATTCCATGAGTTAAAGTGGTGATCACCCCAGTGATGGTGCTGCCTGAAGGTGAGACTCAGGTATGAATGAAGACACTTCAAGGCTTTCCAAGGCTTGGAAGGCTGGGCTGTCAAACCATCAGCAGATTAACTCAGGGGCTTAATTTTAATATGGCTGATTCCCTGAATACAAGGAGCAAGAGAGTGCTCCACAGCCTTTCTCTGGACAAAAAGTCACTTGCAAAATCCAGCTGAATTCCAGAACAGCTGGATGGATTATTTCATCACAGAACAGTCCTGGCAATGCACAGTCATGGACTCCAGTATCTTTACAAAGGCACTAAAGATGAGACCTTTTCCAGTGACAGACACAATTATTCTGCCTTTCTTCAGATATGCACCCAAAAGAATCATCTTCATCCCAGCTCCTTTAGCATGGAGTTTTCAGAGGAGAACCAGGATTTTGCTCAGGTTGCTTGAAAGCAGAACTGTCTCTAACACTTGCATATTGATGCCTCCCAGCATCCAAAATCTAATGTATGCCCCTCCTTTGCATGAATCACTTAAGAGCAGAGTTCTGTGGGGGAACATGGAAAGATTAGCCTCTGTATTTGATCCAAATCCTAATGGAGAGACTCACCAGGCTCCCTCCTAGGCCCTTCCTGCCTTATAACTGGGAATCCCAGTGGCTGCTCTGCTTGGATTGGGGTGCCAAAGGTGCACTTTTTGTTCCTACTTTGACCTCTGGCAACATTTAACTAGTTGTGCTGTTTCTATGTGACTCCAATTTCTCTATCTGGTAAAGCAGACAATTGCTAATGAGTTTGTTGGACAATGATTTGGGGTTGGTTTCCCAACAGATCCGATTTGTGAATTTATCCTTAAACTGGGGTCTGCAAAATCAATGCTCAGCTGGTGCTTAACCCCTGATGGATATAGTGGGGTGCTGATGAACCCCAAAGCCCTTCCAGGCAGAGGTGTTTCAGCTGCCTCATTCAGCACTGACTTTGTTACCTGCAGGACATTGTATTTTCATGGAGAAACCTCCAAATTCCACGAGGAAAGCCTTTCTGAAAGCACTTGGCAGCATGTTCATGCTCACAAGCCAACACAGTCCTTCTGGGTGTGATCTTCAGGATATTTTCCAACATTAAGAGTTCTCTGAGTCTATGCAGGTTTTCAATTAGCACAGCCTGGTAGATTTGGGTTGCTGGGGAACTCTCTGCTAGCTTGGGGTTCATGTGAAAATACACCCAGGTAGGAGGCTGGGCAGTGTCTCTATGGATAAAACCCTCAGGAGGCTAAACTAAAAACTTAATCCCAGCCTAAAAGCTGCAGGCAGCAACCTGAATGGCCTGGTGTGGCTGAGCTACCAGGCTCCCAGCTGGATGTTTAGCTGGATGGAAGTTGGTTAATTATTGTAAATATTGGAGTAAAAAGGATCAAGGGAGGTTTCAGATTTTTTTCTTTTTTTTTTGAGCAAGCTAACACACTTTTCTAGGGTGTTTCTTGCTGAGAGCTCACTAATCACCCAGGGAAAAAAAGTAAAGCCATTAATTCAATGAATGAAACCACAAATAGAGCAAGAAAATGTCAGTGCTAAATTTGATAGCTGTGTTATCTTCCAAAGCACGACTCGTGCTCATTGAGCTGGATGGGAGCTCTCACTGTCTGAGGGCAGCAGCACAGAGAAATATTTTATGTTGGCCATTCAAAAGGTGGAGGAAGATTCAGGTTCAACACTGGGGGAAGAGAACTTGAAATTAGGGATGCATCTACACCAAGATGCCCATGGAGGACATTGGAGCACATGGAGATTGACCAAAATATGCTAAATTACACTTTTGACCACACAGACTAGCTCATAGAATTTTAGAATCATGGAATGGTTTAGGTTGGAAGGGACCTTAAAGGTCACCCAGTTCCACCTCTCTGCCATGGGCAGGGACACTTTTCACTATCCCAGGTTGCTCCAAGCCCTGTCCAACCTGGCCTTGGACACTTCCAGGGATGGGGAGTTCTCCATTTACGCAGCATTAACTCTGCTACTAAAAGGCCATAAAAGTTACACCGAATTCACAAGCCCTCAGGAGTGAGGACTGTCAAACTCTGAACTACTCTTGACCTGTCCACAGCTTTGTTTTACTTGCTGTAGCTGTGACAGCAATTCCTCAAACTGGTCAGGGGTCTATGGCTCATTTATTTTACTTTTGTAACCATATTTTTATATAGGCAGCAGTAGCAGCAGAAAAACAAACCCAAGAAACATTTAAATAACACTCAATTAAAGACCCTTCTCAGCAAACTGGTGTTTCCCTTCCCCAGACCTTATTAGATCCAGGAGTCTGGGAAACAGCTCATAAAAGCACCTTTGCTTTCCTGAACTGTCTCCCACAGGGTGAAATCCTTAATCTGGGATGCAAATCAAACAGTGCATTCCAGGACTGGATGGAGAGGGGTGAACAGGGTGATGATTTTGGGTGAAATTCATCTGTATCACGTGGAGGATGGATCCCAGCAGGGAATGGTCTCCTAAGCTGGGCACCCAGTGCCTGGGCCAGGATGAGGGTCTAAGCAGGCTGCCACCACGCTCAGCACTTGTAGATACTTGGTGTTGCATAAATTTACTAACACAGCAGATGAAAATAGAGTTTTAACTTGGTTCCTGATGTCAAACCATATTAGTGAACAAGTGAAGTGCTTTGTGAGGTCTCAGCTCCACACAGCATGAGAGCAGTGCCCAAAACCCCACCTGCTCTCCTTTGGGAGAGAGCACATTTCACTCCCCATTGTCTGCAAAGCCCTGGGGATAATCCCCCTCTCATCCCTGCCCTCTGTGAAAGCCCCAGGCACTCAGGGAAAGCAGCTGAACCTGGCTGAGCCATTCCTGCTGCTCAGGTGGCACCAGAGGATTTCCAAACTCAGCAATAAAAAGCACTGTTGCCTCAGTTTGAGCTCTGCCTGGCAGGGAGTGCTGATGCTGCAGCTGCATCGAAGTTTTATCACAGAAAAAAAGGTCAGTAAAGGGTTTTTTAATGTGCCCAGCAATAGTGGGGAGGAAATGAATGAGCAGATCTCTGCCTGTGGTGTTCTCTTCCCAAAGCAGGGCAGGTATGTCCCAGCTGGGAGATCTCCTCCAGGAAAGGCTCCTTTTCACAGTGATAGGACAGGGGGCAATGGCTTGAAGATGAAGAAAGGTAGATTTAGATATTTTAAGGAAATTCCTCCTGGTGAGAGTTGCCCAGAGAAGCTGTGGCTGCTCCATCCTCAGAAGTGTCCAAGGCCAGGCTGGATGGGGCTTGGAGCAACCTGGGATGGTGGAAGGTGTCCCTGCCCATGGCAGGAGTGGAATGAGATGAACTTGAAGGTCTTTTTTAACCCAAACCACCCTGTGATTCTCTGAAAGACCACAGTGACATTGGCACGTTGACCTGTGACCCTACTACCATAAAATCAGGTTTACAGGTTGGATTTAACCACTGAAATTCTGCCTACAGAGTGCCAGGGAACATTCTCAGGTGCTGGAATTGATCATCTCTATGGTGAATGTGCCTGGGCTAAATAGCACTTTCCCAAAGAATTTTTGGGGATGTCTCTGGTGGGGAGAGGTCATGTGGCTCATTCCTAAAGAATATTTTAGAAGCAACCTCATATTTTGGAAAAGGAGAGTTTCATAAAATAGTATTGGGCCATTCCAGGGGGCCTCAACACCAGAGAAGGATCCCCAACCCATTTCACTTCTTGCAATAGTTGTATCCTTAGTGTTTATTCCAAGTGGGTTTTGGGTCCCTCTGCACTGTCAGACCACACATGGCATGAGGGTTTGCAGGACATTGCTTAGACAGCTGGAAGGCAGGAAGAGCATGGCTGAGTTGGCTTTGCAGTGCCACCAAAATAAGTCATGATGGGGAAGTCTCGGTGGATTCTGATTTTTTTGTTCTTTTTCTACCCAAACTTTTCAGAACCGGGCAGTGAAATCCATGTAGGATTGAGGAGGTGACTGGTGGATCTGCTCCCGGTACAACTTTGAATTTATAGGGTATAAATATATTTAAACTTATAAGAAATATATCTAGAAATATATCTGCGCTTCTGCTTGCGTTGTCTTCATATTTGAACTGATGTTTGTTATTTATATTTTTATTGTCTCCTTTTAGCAGCAAACCATTCTCAGAGCCAGGGATGCCAGCTCTGTTCAGCCTTGCAGGCAGTGCAGTGACTCATCCCAGTCTCCTGTAATTCCTGCTCTCTTTTATGCTCTCCTGGAGGCAGACAAAGCATGTAAATGAATTGCTCTGGTTTGTAGCCTGTTTATTTGGATTTTACCTCAGAGGCAGCATGTGCAGTCAGCTGTGAGAGTATTTTTCCCTTACCCTTCTTCCCAGGATCGTTCAAGTCCCATTGGTGTTGCCTGACTTTTGCAGGGCTGGCTTTGTCATTTCAAAAGTGTTTTTGAAATGCAATCACTTCAGTGGGTAACATCTTGCCCTGTGAACAGGAGGTGGAAAAAGCAGAAATGGCATCCTGCAGCATCAATCCCCCTCCAGGCTCAAATCCCTCTTCTGCAGCAGGGCTGGAATCCCTCAAAGAAGCAGATTGCAAGATGAGGAAAGAAAAAGCTGCCCTTGTTATTGGAACTTGCTCTACCGTTCTAGAAACACATTCCCTCTAAAAACAGCCTCGAGAGGAAAAACAGGATTGAAAAGACAGTCTGGCCCAATTTGTTCAATTTTAGGAGCAGAAGAGGAAAAGAAAGTGAGGGTAGTGTAAGTAGGGGTATCTGGTTTGTATTTATTAAATATTTGGGGCTTATTTGTAGGCTTAAATTTAGGCAGATTTGTGCCAAAGATTTCTTAGCTCCACTCAGGGGAGAGAAAGAGAACCCTACCCAGGCAGGGGTTTGGGACAGGAATAATTTAGGGTCTCTGCAGTGCTGGGTACCTTTTCTGCTCTCAGCCTTTCTTGGCCACGATAATTTGTGGCAAAATGGGATAACTCACCATGGCATGTCAGAGAAATCAATGGGAAGACTTGCTTTGACCTCAGGAGGAGATGGAGAGAGCTGGATGAGGGAATTTAGGCACAAATAGAGACAATACCCACACCAGCATCACACCAAATGAGCAAGATCTTCATGAAGTCTCTGTGTTCCTTCAGTGCTGGGAAATCCTTTCTCACTTCAGCAGAGCACCTCAGAAATCCGTGGATTCAACCAAAAAGCACTAAATTAGTGTTAGTGACATCTGGAGACTCTTCTTTAACAGTGACCCTCAGCCTGTCACAAGGGGGTGATTTCTGAGGCACAGCAAACCTTTCCTCCTGGGGTGGTTGAGGAGCCAGTCCAAAGTCACTGGAGAAAATTTACTCCTTTTGGCTGTCACCAAAATGCTGGCCAAGCACCCCCAAAATGTTTGGTTTGTCGAGTAGCTAACCTTGGAGGGTTGGGGTGACTTGTGTCATTCACTGAGAATTCACTTAATTACAGGAGTTGACAATATCGGTGATGACGTCACAGCTATTTAGTTTGGAAAAGGGATTTATCCCAACTCTGCATCTCAAAGTTACAGAAGCAGCAAAATTACAGAGGTAAGAGTGAGAACAGCCCCTTCATAGAGAAAGAATGGCGACATTTGAATAATAAAAGGATTTAGAGCCCAAAAGGTGGTCAGAGAAGAACAGAGGGACTTCCTTCTGATGTGGTTTCCTGGGCTAGTTGAAGGTGGGTAGGAGGGTGGAATTAGATGTTTTTAAACATCCCTTCCAATCCAAACCATTCTCTAATTCTCCATGATTCTCTAATTCTACAATTCCACGATACTCACCAAGCCTCCAGTGATCATAAATAGGTTCCCTATAAAAGTGCAACCCAGGAAATACAAATGACATCATTTCAGCTTCGAGAGTTTAACAGTAAAGCTGAAATTTGGGCCTGGGCAGTTCGTCACAGCCCGTTTCACACCCCCAGCACTACCTTGGCTCAGTTTTTGGTGGCCATGAGATCAATATGTGAAGAAATGGCCCCACTATAACTCCCCAGCTGAGACCAGGCAGAGCTGGCAGAGAGAAAGACACAGCTCCTGTCACATGTGCAGCAGGAGAAAGGGAAGGAGCAAAGGTCTGATTTGTTGGTGCTCCCATCTGGAGGGTAAAGCTGACATTTCCCTCTGCCAATAGCAATTTCTTGTGAAGCAGAGCCACAGGGAAGGTTTCCTCCTGCTAAATCAACCAGCAAAAGAAACGACCCTTGCGTGGCGACCAAATAAGAAGCTTCATCACAGCCTACATGTCTGGGTGCATAAATAATTCAGATAGATGCAGCTGCCATTTCAGTTTCTTAAACCCAAACCTCCCAAACCAGACCCGTGTAAAACAAAAATTAATATTCTATTGGTAAAGAAACGGAATATCTTTAAGTTCAGGTTTGTTCTCATTCTGGGAAGAAGGAACTTTTAATGACCCACAAGGAAATACATTATTGATCATCTGGTGGTTATTCTATCCCAGCTAATATCTCTTTTACAGGCCCAAATTCACTCCCTGAAGCCACATGGCCCAAAAATCTTATTCTAAATATTGTTGTCACTGAGCCATGGTCATGACTTTTAGGTGTATTAGTGGAGGTAGCAAATATTTCCTCTACTTTTCTGAAAAGCTGTGGATTTATACTTTGCTTGCAAATGGTAACCTTCACCAAGTGCAAAAGTAATGAGGATGATTATGATCTTAACAACAGCAATGTCCTTTCTGGCCATAAGTAGTTTTTTATATTACAATACTCAAGGTTTCCATGCACATTGGTCACCAAAAGATTCTTACGACAAGAGTTTGTGTTTAATGTTAGTAAAGAACAGAAACAAATGGAAATTAAACGTAGAAGGAAAGACAATTGGAGGTGTGCAGGTGTGTATAACCTCTGTGTTCGTCACCTTTGACCTTTGCAGAGGGTCCACATCCATCAGGAATCTCTAAATCCCTTCTTTGCAGTTTGGACTCAAGGCATTCAGGGAGAGGAGGTCTCTGTGTGGTGCCCCTTTTGTACCTTTCAAAGAGAAAAATTGGGAATTTCAATGTCTCCTCTGTCTCTCAGTTTCCAAAATCCTAAACCAGATAACCTAGGGTTATTTTGAGTATATTTGGGTTGAGCCTCAATTAATCTGCTGCACTTGGGCAGATGAATTTCCCCCTATACTGAATTAACTGCATTGACAAGAACTCCCTGGAAAGGAGTTCAGACGAGTGGCTCTGACGTTAATAGCTGCTTAATAGATACATAAAACCAGGTGAGAGGAATTTCACCCAGAAAGTCAATACTACAATAACAATTGCTCTTTGCTTTGTGTTTCCAGAGCTGGCAATAATTCTTCACACTCTGTCCCTTTCAGCAGGCACAAAGCAGCGTTGGTCTGTGTGCAGTGAAATGTAGTTTTTCAACTTCTCTCCACAGAGAAACAGGGGCTTTATAAAGAGAGACATTGGGGGAAAGGTTTTCCCACATCCTGTGGCAAAATTCAACCTGTGGTTGACTGGGATGGGAGAAATTTCTTAAGATTGTATGAAGAAAGCCAACCTATTGAAGTGCTCACAGGTGAGAAGGGTTTTGACTTGTGGAGCAGAATGAGCAGGAGTTCAGAATAATGGGAACCTGCAGTGTCCACCTCACCAAGCTGCACTGTATTGCTTTTAATTTGATTTTTCTTTCAGTTCATGAGAAGTAAAAAGGTGGGTAAGGAGCTCCTGCAGCCAGATGACAACAGGGAGGGCTCCCATTTATCTCCATCGCTGAAGTGCTTCGTACCTGTGTGTCACACTGCCCTCCACCAGCACTTTGATTTTCCAAGCACTGCTTTTCCTTCTGGCAAGAGAAATGTTCCAGCTGAGTGTGTGGGAGCCATTTGGAACCCATCTCAAACGCTCCCTGGAAATCCCTCCCTTGCTGGAGCACTTGCTGCTTTGCTCTTTGCCTTAATAACACCTACAATGCTTTTCCCCTGTGAACACACCAGAGCCCTTCAGCTAATATTGAATCTGAAGAATTTCATTCTTGTTCAAAGCTTGGGAAACTTCCAGAACTGGAATATTACGATGGATGTGAGCAGCTCTCAAAAGAATGTTACACTAATTTACATTCTGCAGTGCAACTCCATTGGCATTTGAATGATGAGAGTTGCTGAATTCTGCATTTCTTTTGCTGGTTTTAGGGAAGGTTCCTATTGAGTCTCACCACTCCTCAGCTCCACAGATGTAACCTTTGTGCTTTAGTCTGCCACGAGAATGACGTGCATTATAAACTATATACAAATTAATCATCATGTACATAGAAGAAGCGAGCTGATGCAGCAGGATATTAAATCATAAAATCCTAGAACGGTTTGGGTTGGAAAGGAGCTTAAACACCATCTCATTCCAACCCCCTTCACCCCACCTTCACTAGACCAGGTTGCTCAAAGCAAGGACTATCTTGAAGATGTGAATTGTTGCTCTCACTTTATCTACTTGCTCTGACTATAAGGTCAGTCAGGGGAAGGGAAACAATGCTCTCTTCTTTTTTGCACTTTCATTTGTGTTTCTCTTGAATTCTTTTTCTTTTTTTTTCATAATCTCAAATGGATGAAGCAAAATGTTGCATTTCATATCACAGTTAAATTTGTTTTCAAATGGTATTTTTATGTTTCTTGTTTCAGGGTGAAAAAACCAAACCCATAGCATTCCCATTCTAACATTTTGTTCAAAATAAAGCACAATTGGTTTTGTTTGGCTTCCCCTTTGCCTTGCCTTGCCTTGCCTTGCCTTTTCACACAGACCCTACTCACCAATCCAACTGGAGAATGCCAAAACCTTCCTCTGAGATGGGGGAGTTGGTGAGAGCCCAGAACTGAGCCATGGTCTATAATTTTGATTCCAAGCTTTATCCTTGCCCAGTTCTGGCCACAATTACAGTAATTCTCTCTGAAACTGCTGGTTCCTGGCCAGCAATGGAAACAGGGAAGGATAAAACCATGCAGCCTTCTTCTCCAGGTCAGATAAATGTGATTGCAAACAACCTTCTAATTTACAAACTGATCATTGGAAATGTGACCATAATGAACCCAGAAAGGGCTGAGTTCAGACTCAGCCAAGAGGGACCTTCTCCCATCATGGAAAAACATGTTTGGCATTTACTCCAAAGCCAGAGCCTTCCTGGAGCAGCACCCACGGAACCCTCTGGTTCGACTCCCGTCCCCTAAATGGGACAAAAGGAGAGAGAGCTGGGGAACTAGATCACACGGGCACTGACGTGGTGGGAAATGAGTGAGAGGATGAAATGAAAACCTGCACCCAGTCCAAACCAAAACTCAAATTACACACATCAATTTATTACATGTAATAAATCCCTTCGTCGCTGCCAACTGAAGTCACGTTTCCATCAGATCCCCATATTTTTTAGCTGGGGGCAGAGAGGACATAATGAAATATTATGGATTCTAAGTGCTTTATGGCAAGGAGCTCTGAGTTGAGTGGCTGATAAGATTAGACATCCCTGGGTAGTAAATCTGTACGGGCTGGGGGAGGCACGTTCTGGGCAGCAGAGGCCAACTCAGGGTTGGGGTCATCAAATATTGCCATCAGGGCTTCAAAAGTCAATTCCCAGCTCCCACCCCCACCTTGATTTGGAGCTGATACTGAGTGGCAGGACTCCTGTTTGTCAGCCAGGACCTCTAATTATCAAGGTGTTGAAGTTTTGAGTTGAATTGATTGTCCCATCCCTGGGAGTGTTCAAGGCCAGGCTGGATGGAGCTCTGAGCTCAGCCTGGTCTAGTGGGAGGTGGGTTG
Source organism: Xenops minutus (assembly GCA_035221455.1). Classification (NCBI taxonomy): domain Eukaryota; kingdom Metazoa; phylum Chordata; class Aves; order Passeriformes; family Furnariidae; genus Xenops; species Xenops minutus. Next base: position 663 of record JAWWEE010000324.1, on the reverse strand, counting down.
GATGTTTTAGGTCTCTTCCAACCCAAATCATTCTGTGATTTTATGATTCCTCTTAATGTCTGGACAACAAAGTGTGCTTTAGAGCGTCTTGGTCTTGGCTTCCCAACCCTCAGCCTTACAAGCTGGATTTTTTCCTTTCTTTCTTCTCTGTCCCAGTCAATGTACAATAATTACATAGGTTTGCTCTGGAAACCAAGAGCAGGAGTGATGTTGGCTGGTTTCAGCATGAAGAGTTCCTTCCTGTACTCTCAAGGTGTGTGTGATGAGGGTTCAAGGTACTGACCTCAACTGGGAGGAGTGGAAATACTTCTCCTAGAAATTTCTCCAGGGCTGGACTCTAGCAGAGGGTTCATCACTGAGCACCATAAGCAGGTAGACAAAACTCTTGCCTCTCTGGCCTTTGGCTGCAAGGATAGTTTAATTCCAAGCATGTCTCATCCATAAACTTGCCTGAAATCAGGTTGTAGCAAGGTAGGGGTTGGCCTCTTCTTCCAGGCAACAACCAACAGGATGAGAGAACACGGCCCCAAGCAGTGCCAGGGAAGGTTCAGGTTGGACATTAGGAAGAATTTCTTCACTGAAAGGGTGTTAAACATTGGCAGGGGCTGCCCAGGGAGGGTTGGAGTGCCCAGCCCTGGAGGTGCCCAAGGCAGGACTGGCCGT
>JAWWEE010000322.1:0-13216 GCA_035221455.1 Xenops minutus | reverse complement strand
CAGTGGGCACAGCCCCAAGGCTGCCAGAGCTGCAGGAGGGTTTGGATGATGCTCTGGGGCACAGGGGGTGACTCTGGTGAATGGTCCTGTGCAGGGCCCAGAGTTGGACTGGATGATCCTCGTGGGTCCCTTCCAGTCCAGCACATTCTGGGATCCCCCTGACAAACACCATTCCCTCCCAGGACTCCCCTCCTCTGTTCACTGGGACTGGTATTGACACTCTGTTTGCTCTGAGCTGAACTCCATTAGCACATGGGAGCTGTTCCAATACTCTGTAATTAGGGGATATAATTGCAGCTAGTGTGGAGAGGGGTTTGTTCTAAGAACTGTCATTTTGCATTATTTCTCACCATTCTGTACCTCCAAACATTCTGGACTTGTTTTCCAACATTTCCCTTCCCAGGGCTGTGTGGGCTCTGCATGGTCGCCTTGGTACAAGAGTCTCTTCTTCCCACCTCGAGATGAGAGAGTTCCTCTGGAAACACTTTTTACTTGTTTAATTTGCATCCTGTCACTGCAAAACTCACTTTCCACTGAAGTTTTGTTTTGATTGGTTTTTTAGTTGACGATTGCATGAATTCTGCAGTCCAAGAGGCATCTTCAGTTGGCCTCTGGGGTCTTTGGATGCTTCTGGGTCAGACGAGATGTGAGCTGCTTTGCTGTGATCCTGAGGTTTTTTCATCTGGTTTCTAAATCTTCTAGCCTTCTCATCTCATTTAGACATTCCTCCCAGTTTGAAGGCTTTAAGATTAGCATAAAGAGCAAAGGGGGAAATATAAAAGCGAGAAGGAGGCATCTAAAGATCTACCCGAAGCCACTGGAGACTGGGCAGTGACAAGGTCCTCGAGCTGCTCGTGCCTTTGGGCACCTCCTGAGCATCCCAAGGTGTCCAGCTTTGCTCAGGGTCACCATGCCCTTCCTGACGTGTTTCACCTTGGTCATGCCATGCTGGGGCACCCGAGCCGTGGCACTGGTGGCAGGCACTGTGCCCTGGGGGTGTCCTGGGGCTGCAAGCAGGGACACTTCTCCCTGGATTGGGATGCTTTGCCCTACAAGTGAGCTCTGAACTCCCCCAAGGCGTCTCTGGCAGTCCTGACAGCACAGTGGATGCCCACAAGTACTTTTCCATCTCCCAGAGAGCTTCTGCCAGCTCTGGTGATCCATGTGGGCACCGGCCCAGAAATGTCACATCAAACAACACTTTCCCAATGACTTCACTGGGCTGTAAATCAAGTGAAGAAAGAAAAGCTTAAGCATTGATCCTTCTGCATTTGAGAGTGAGGATGTCTTGGCTTCCTTTAGATGAGCCAGAAAGAGCAGGCTGATGGGAAGGAACCTGGCCCTTCAGTGCTGCTGCCTGGATGGAACCTTGGCTGCTGCCATTTGGCTGAAAAATAAAAATGGGCATTTTAGCCACTGAAATTCAGTGATGACCAAACTAGCCTGCACTTTTTGCTGGAAAAATGCCTGTGCACCCAGATCAGCCTTGTGAAGTTTTGCCCAACTTGAAGTTAAAATCACAGAATCACAAAATCACAGAACATTCTGAGTTGGAAGGAACCCAAGTTCTTTATTGTCTCATCCTTCTGCCTCTCTACTTTTTTATATAAACTTCAGCATTAAGGACTAGAAGGGGAATTTCTTTACAGAGTCAAGAAAGAAGAGAGACAGACAAGATTTTCCTGGAAAGGAGAATGAGGGATGTAACTGGTGGGCAAAGATGGATCCAAACACAGCAATGCCAGTGTTGAAGCTGTCCCCAGTCTCTCTGGACCTGCTGGAATATTTTTGGCAGTGTTTGCAAACCCCTCTGGCTCAGCCTCTGCTGTGCTATTTGCACATATTTATGTCAGCAGGTTTTTGTTTGCTTGGATATTTTGGGAGGGGCTGTTTGGTTTTATTCATTCATGAATTGGGTCATGTGTGCCCAAACAAATATTTGCTTTTCATCATTCATTATTTGCAATTCATATGTTGCTGGTGGAAATTTGCTGTCCTCTATTCTTCCTCTTTCAAACGTTCCAAGTTGTATCCTCAGAAACTGAAGTCAATCCTAAGGGGCAGGTGTTGCACTTCATATCAAACAGTTGTAGACAAAGGGAATTTGGGAGAGGGAGTGAAGAAATGGCTTTGATATGATAAATGCTCTGAGGATGAGATGGGGGAAAGGCCATGAAATAGCATAGTGGTCTTAAAGTTGACTTGATAAGTAAATTTTGGGGGGAAATATAATATAAGGAGAAAATAATTCAAGGGTACTTGTGGTAGCAGCACAAGTGAACTGTATTGAGTGGATTGAGTCAAACCAGCCCAGTGCTGAGAAGGTGCTCAGTGACAAGTGGAGAGACTGGAAACTGGGTCAGCTGGGGGAAAAAAACATCAAGAAGAAAAAACAGGAACGTTTACAGGTGTAAAAAGAAAAGGCAGGGCAGGAGAAGAGCAACAATCAGCAGGGGACACGAGGAGTGCTGAGAGATCCTTCTGTGTCCACCTAAGAGGGCAGGGAAGGCTCCCAAGGGAAAACACAAAGTGTTTGATGCTTTTCCTCTGTCTTTTCAGAAAGCCAGACTGCCCAGGCAGCTGCAAATAAAGTGGCCAAACTGTGGGAAGCAGCTGGAACAGGGGAAAGAGCGAAGACTTCCATCAGTCTGGGATTGTCCCACGTTCTGAACCTGGCACAGCTCAGCCCTCAGTGTTTGAGGCAGCTCTGAGCTGCTGAGTCCTGTTCAAGAGCACCTGGAGAAGGAGTGGATTTCTGGAGGTTGGAAGGAGACCAAGACAATGGCCTTGCAAGGAGGGATACCCCCAGACACCAGGCTAATTGAGGCTGGAAGGGTCCCAGCTCCTGCCTCCTCATCCAAGCTGGTGAAACCACAAGGGAAGATGAGTTTGGTCAGGGCTTTATGGAGTTTGGGCTTCAAAACCTGCAAGGATGGATCGTGCACTACCTGCTCCAGGGAAGGGCTCAGAGCCCCAGGGTCAGCTGGATGATGCTGAAAACTCTCATTTCTTGTCTGGGTTCACAACCCCAGTCTTTATCTCTGCAGTAACTTGCAAGTGAATGTCTTAGGGGCTAGAGTTTGCATTTTGTGGCTTTGGTTTGGGGTTCTTTTTTTACAGATTATGAGCACATGAGTGAAAAACCTTTTCCTGGGGGATTTTACACCTCCATCCCTCAGAGATGGACAGTCTGGATCTGTCCAAATCTGCATTAATCATCAACAGACACTGGGCTGACACTAAAACTCAAACCCAAGGGCTGCATCCATCAGATTTTCCTCAGAAATAGATTAAAACACAGCAAGAAAAACTGCAGCTTTCTCTCCATCCTGTAATTTCTTTTTCCTTTATTTTGAAATCTTTTCAAACAGATACAAATCCATCTCACCCTGGAGTCACCCAGCACCCGAAAGCCTTTCCGAGGTGACAATTTCCTGCACATCTGGGGTGTTTTGTCTCCCCAAGCACCCAAAGTAGCTTTCCTTGCTTCCCTTTCAGTGACTGTCTCACAACAGCCCTAAGAAAACAGGGAAGGTCCTGCTGGCACTGCCTCCAGATGCTCCCTGGAGGAGCAGGAATTGGCCACCTTCCAAGGATTTCATCTGAAGTGAATGAGCCTGGAGAAAAACACCAGCATCTGGTGCAGATTATCCAATTTCTAGCCCTCTTTCATTTAGCAGCCAGGGCTGGGTCAGCTGGGCCCCCTGCCTTATCACTTGGAGGAGCTTTGAGGCCCTTTAAGGACCATTTGGGTTGAAATCTCTGTGCTCCAGCTCAGCCTGATTTAAGGTTTAGGTGGCTGTCCCACAACAGAAGGTGCTTTGCCAGCCCTTTGCGCTGCCCAGAGCAAAATTAGTCTCTTAATCTCTGGGCCAACAAGAAACCTGTGGTTATTCTGCAAACTCTGAGCCTCAGCCCTGCCTCCCCACCTGCCTGGCAGGGATTTGGGTTCCCTGCTATTCCAGCACTAGAACTAAACTGCACCTTCACAGAAACATCAGGCCTTTGGGGCGGGGTGGTCTGAGCCCCACCAGCAGCTGGAACATTCCTGCTGGATCCATGGGGGGCTCTGGCATCCCACACTGTCCTCTTTGCTCCCCAATATCCACACTGAGGGCCAGGGAATGTGCTTATATGTGTTCAGAGGGGCTGCAGCCCCACTGCTGCTGTCTGCCTTATTCCCTATCCAGTTCCAACCCCCAGCCCTGCCCAAGTTTCACCACCTCATCTCCACCCAGCATTTCCACCACAGACTCCACCTCTCCCCACCAGCCTTTCCTGAGCTCTCACTCTTCCCCTTTAAGGAGCAGGGCCACACATTCAGCTCTTTTCAGTTCATTTTCACTGCTTACCTGTTTAAGGAGCATTTCTGAGGACCAGGGAAATGTGAAGCTTCAAGCACAGGAGCAGTTTTATAGCCTGGTGCTGGCATGGGCCCATTCAAATATATTTTGACATACAACATGTTATTCTCTCCAAAGCAGTTGGGCTCTTTATTTATTTAGTTAGAGTGAAGGATTCATTCCCCCATTGGCTAACAGGAGACCAAGGATTCCCACACGCAGCTGAGCCCCTGCACTTCATTCTCTGCTGCTGAAATTGTTTTCATCCATTCTGGAGCTATTGCACTTCATTCCTCACCAATATATTTTTATTTGTGTATAAAATAAAAATGTGACAGCACATGGAAAGTTAAGAAGTGGATAAATTCATAAATTACTTTTATAAAGCATAGCTGATATGGCTGTGCTGCTCTGCCCTTAACCAGTGCACAGCCAAACAGATGGGGAAGCTCAAAGCACACCGAGTGTTTGCCTTCCCAAAATTCCTTTCCCACCTCCAGGCACCACACACTGCTAGGCAGGAATGTCTTTAGAACCCCAGTTTTCCCTTGGAGCCCTGCTGGGGTCAGGGGACCCCCAGCTCGTGGCTCTTCAACCCTCCTGTGCATCCACATAGCCTTGGCAGAACTGGAAATAGCTCAGAGCTGTTTCTGCATGGCAGGACATGTTTCTGCTGTAGAACTGGAACTCTGGCAAGTCATGGTGGAAATGGTGGGAATGGTGGGAATGGAGACCTTTTGGGTGCTGCCACTTGAGCTCTTTGCCCAGGCAGGGGAAGGGACAGAGAGGAGAGGGCTGAAGGTCAGCCAAGATCGTCACTGCAGGTGGCAAGAGCTGCTTCTCCTCATGGGAGAAATATGGACAAACCTTCCCTGGAGGCTTCCATTTGCTCCTTGTCAAGACTCTGCCATCAGTGCTTGTGGAAATGGAAATAGAATTATGGAATAGTTTGACTTGGGACCTTTTAAAGCCCATCCAGTCCTAGCCCCTGCCACGGGCAGGGACACCTTCCACTAGCCCAGGGTGCTCCAAGCCCCATCCACCTGGCCTGGGACACTTCCAGGGATCCAGGGGCAGCCACAGCTTCTCTGCCCAACCTGTGCCAGGGCCTGCCCACCTCCCAGCCAACAATTCCTTCCCAATATCTCATCTCTCCCTTCCCTCTGGCAGCTCTTAAACACTGTAGGAATGGTGAAAAACTCATTAAAAGTGTGTAAATGCAGTTTAAAAGAGGGGAAAAAACCACCACCCCAGCAGCAACAAAATCTGCCTGCGCTTTGCAAGTGGTGGCAGGTTGTACTTTGCTTGCTATAGGTTCAGCCTGAGAGTTTTGCTTCCTTAAATAACACATGTGGGGTTTTTAATGATTTTAATGTGTTATATACTGAATTATTCAGTGGAATTAAAAGGTTAGAGAAGCATAATGAAAGTGAAAGTTGGAGAGTCACATACATAAAACACTGTTAACAGAAGGGTGAGACTTGGAGTTTATGTCACATATAGCACAGATACATTTTTTAATCTCCACTCTGAGTATTTGTTAAAAATGTCATTATTCCTACTTTCTCTTATATTTATGTATAATATAAGTGTATAAAGCCCATATGAAAGGGGCTGTTCTTGGGTGATTTCTCTCTGGCTGAGAAACAGCTGATGCACAGCAAACCTTCTAATGGGCTCCAAATTCAGCTGGAAACTTTATACCTGGTCTGCTTTCTCTGAGACATGCAAATTCTTTGCTCAACCGAAAAAACACCGTCAATTTTCTCAGCAGGGGCTGGTTTGGGGGGTTGAGAGGGTGGGGAAGAGAAAATACAAAAAAATGTATTGACTTTTGTCTGTATTGAGCAATATTGGTGTTTTTAGTAGGCAGAGGCAGATCGTGGTGTGGGAGCCGATAATGCCCATGTTGTGTCCTCTCCGCAGACTCCACGCAGGAGAACAACCTGCACAAGGACCTGCTCACCTCGCTGCTGATCCTGGGCCTGGTCGTCCTCATCTTCCTGGTGCTGGTTGGGTATTTTTTCAGGTGGGTGTGCGTGGTGGGAGAGGCAGCTCAGCCCCTTCGGCTCTGACCTCACGAGGAAGCCGAAGGCGCGCGGGGCGAGGCAGCAGCTCCACGGGACGCGCCGCGGCGACCATGCACAGGAAGAGTTTCTCCAGAATGACGTGGTTGGTAGAAGGAATGGTGTGGGGCAAAAAGGCTGAGTCGCTCAGGTGAAAGTGGTTGTCTGTGTTTTCAGGTTCAGGAGGCACAGGAAAGCGGTGGTGACCTCCGGGGACAAAAAGATGCCGAACGGGATCTTGGAAGAACAAGGTACGGGGAGATTGGCTTTCAGCTTGGGTGTGCACACCCCCTCGCTCCCTAATTCAGCATTATGTCCTTAGATCTGCTGGTATTTATAAAGTAAATCACAAGGTTGTTAGTGGAGAGAAATGAGTTTGAAAAAAGTAGAATCGTGGGGTGGGTTGGGTTGGAAGGACCTTAAAGCTCATCTTGTTGCAGGAACACTTTCCACTAGCCCAGGTTGCTCCAAGTACCATCCAGCCTGGCCTTGGAATAGAGATCTGTGTTGAACTATATAATATATATTAATATATAATCTTTCAGTTATATATTAATATATAATCTTTCAGTTTCAGACTTTAAAGTTGTGCTACAGCAAATGTTTCTTTGTAAATGTCCTTTGGGCTCTTCAGAGGTGTTTCCTCAGGATGCCAGCCGAGATCCAGGTTTCTGACACTGACATTTGTATTTAGAGAAAGAAATGCTGAATTTCCTCTTAAAATGGGGGGAAAAAGGTCCTTAACTCTTTGTGAAATTGTCTGGTTCATGAATGTGAATATAAACAAGCAAGGGGCTGGAATAAGGCAGATTTTTTAAGCTAAGGGGGAATAAGAAAGATTTTTAAGCTAAAGGCACTAAAATAAAACACCCTGAAGAGTTAAAAATGTTTTCCTCTGGCTTTTTAGTTGTGCTGGGTTTGTTTCTGTTCCTGGGGAGTCCCAGGGTGGGTTACTCTATGGGGCTCACTTCAAACCCAACAGACACAGAGGGGCTGTACAAGCAATTTTAGGCATAACCAAGAGAAAAATGATAAATTTAATGATAAAAGAAAATGAGTCTGTGCTCTGTGGAAGTTCCCCTTGGCCATGTGTGACCTGACAAGTGGGTTAAACTGGGAGGGAGTGGGAGGGAAAGTCAGACCTCTAAATACATCCCTCAGCTTCCTGCCCTGCTGGGGCCAGAAACAGGAGCAGCAGCTCCAGCTCGTCTCAGTGCTGAGTTTCTGCTGGCTGCCAGAGCAAAGACAGGGGGGTTTCATTATTATTATTGTCATTTCCCCTTCACAAGTGAAAGAATCTCCGAGCATCTCTTTGGTGATAGGTGCCAAAAACTGTCCCTGCTCTCTGTCGGCAGAAAAAACCCTTCTCCTTTTCTAAATAAAACTTTTAATCCAGTGTAAATACGTAAATCATTAATTTCACCGGGTTCTTACTGATATTATTCCGTTCTCAAAGCAACTACTCAGCCTATGATTTGGGTTTTTTTTATTTCCTTTCAATCCCCTTTATCCCTGACTGAAATCTCACGTGGGAAGTTTCTTTTGGCATCTCCCAGCGTGAGAATTCATTTGCAGCGGGGAAGACCTTGGTACGTGTTGCTCTGGCCATGCCTTTGACGTGCCCTGCCCTTGTCTCTGACAGAACAGCAACGGGTCATGCTGCTCAGCAGGTCTCCCTCGGGCCCCAAGAAGTATTTCCCCATCCCCGTGGAAAACCTCGAGGAGGAAATACGGATACGCTCGGCAGACGAAGGGAAGCTCTTCAGGGAGGAGTTCAATGTGAGTTCTCCCACGTGGAGGGGCCAGAAACGGGGGCAGCCCAAAAAAACCTGTGAATATTAGTAATTTTTCCCAGTGTTTGGTGGTGGTGTGTCAGAGCCTCACACTGGGAGTGGGTGGTGCCATCCCCAGGGGCCCTTTAGCATGGCAAAATCTGGCATTTAACTGCTTTAGGATGCTGAGTTGGTATCATATGAACTATTTGATTCTTGCTGATGTTTTAAGAGGGTGTTCAGTGTTGCCCTGGAAGCTGGAAGGGAGGAACATTGAATTTGGACCTCCAGCACTGATTTTCTAGTGTGGAGGAGGGTTTTTTGGGTGAGTCTGAGTGTTTCACTTCCATGGAAAGCACGTAGAGGAGAACACACAGTGTGGCCTTGGATATCACCCTAATGAGGTTTGGCTAATTTTTCCCCTGCTAATTTGACTTTTTGCTCTTTGTTATCATCCCATCACTTCCCCATTTGCAGCTGCCGTGCCCCAACACAGGAGTTTCTGGGAAGCAGCTCAATTTTTAGGGTTTTCCTTTCAAGGGTTGCCTTGGCCACTCTTTTGTGCCCACAACCCGAGCTGTAGCTCTGTGTGGTCATGCAGATGAGTCTGGGGGCAGCTGGGCCAGTTCCTATGGAGAAATACACTGGGATGAGTCTGATTTTGGGACCTTTTCCATACTTTTCGTTATTTCTTTTCCCTCCCCTCCACAGCAGAAACAAGTTGCTCAGAGGAGTAGCTTAAATGTCAGACGGGGATTTGTGAAAGCACGTGTTGATTAGACAGGCTGTTGTTACCTCCTTAATTGGGAGCATATTTATATCTGCAATTTGTTTGATGATATCTTTAAAACACATAATTTTCCCTTATCAGAGAGGGAGCATTGTGGAGCTATTTATCAAAGCTGACAAAATGAATGTGAGAACTACCCTGACAAGGCGTGTGCTGCTGGGTCCTGACTCTCATGATTAATTGGTTCTGAGTGAAACAAACCATCAGTTTTGATTTTTAAACCCTATTTTGCCTGGAACCTTTTCTGCCCCGTGCTGTGAGCGTGTGAGATCCTGTGTGCACACAGACAGACTGGGGGCTGCTCCTCACGAGTAGGGCTGGTGGTACATGGAGTTTCCTTGATGCCTTGGTGTGTTTTTTCCCTGCTGGGATGGATGGATGGATGGATGAGCTGTTTGCTGAAGGCTGAGCAGGGAAGGAAGGTGGGCAGACAGCTGGAGATGAGAGTGATTGATACAGCAGCACAAAGCAGGGGAGCTGACACACACAGGTTTGTTCTGCAGCACTGCAGGGAAAGGGGCTGATAAATCAAGAGCCTTCAGCACAGAGGTGTGTGTGGTGACCCCTCCTGCAGAGCATCCCCCAGCTCACAGCTCACAGCCCCTGGGCTCAGCTCCAGCCTCCCACCCGCTGGATCCCACCTGGATCTGCCCCGGGAGCCACAGATCCTGCAGCCTTTGGATGTGTCCAGAGCTTTCCACTTGGCACAAGCCTTGGTGGGAGCTGCTGAGCTGTGCTGGAGCCTCACTGGCACAGGGTGCCCAGAGAAGCTGTGGCTGCCCCTGGATCCCTGGGAGTGTCCAAGGCCAGGTTGGAGCAACCTGGGCTGGTGGAAGATGCCCCTGCCCATGGCAGGAGTGGCACTGGATGGGCTTTAAAAGACCCTTCCAAGCCAAACTCTTCAATGAATATGTGGTTCTGTGAGTGCAGCTCTGCCATGAGGATGCACATGAGGGATCTCTGCCCACTGTGGAGTTTGTCTCACACACCCTGGTCTAACAGGTCCAGGGATCAGGCATCCCTGGGAATGCAGGTACAGGGGCCCCAGTGTGAATTTGAATCACATTCAGGCTGAAAATGATGAGCCAGCAGTGGCCAGGTTTGTGCATCAGCCAAACAAGTTTGGTCCCAAATGATTTTTCCTTTTTTTTTGTAAATATAAAGCAAAGGTTGATAGATGAAGACGTGCAAGAGGCAGAAAGGATTTTTGAGGACAGCTCCCGATTTTTGAGGACAGTTCTCTTAGATTTATGGCCCCAGTGGTGTTCTTCAGTACCTTTGATTTTGTCCTTAAAGCCTAAATTACCCCTAAGAGGCACATTGCACTCCTTGTACACTCCCCAAAATAGCAGAGGCTCCTTCTACTCTCAGTTGCTTCCTTTTTTGTTATCTGATCCCTCTGTGCACGCTGGGCCCTGGAAATGTGTGTTCTTTCTTCACAGGAAAGGAAGGAAACACTTTTAAAAACCTCTGTTTCTCTCTGTTATCATCCCTAATGGAACATGAGCTGGATGTTGGAAGTTTGGGATGGCTTATTGCCTTGATTTTTCTCTGTTAGAATTTGCTTTTGAAATTTTAATTTTGACTTGATTAAGAAAACCCTGTGGCTCACTTAGTGGAAAAAAGAAGGAGGAAATGTTGCTGGATTGAGCCCTTCAGAAGCTTCAGTGGGATTTTAGGGTTGCTGGGAAGTGGGGGCAGCTCAGGGTGTGGTGGCAGCAGATGACCCAGTGCCACCAGGACTCCTCAGCTCCTCGTGACTGGGGTGATGGAGGGGACATGCTGAGGTGCCTCCTGGGTGAGTCACATCCTCCACAGAGGGTGGGAGCTGGAGCTGGGCTGTGCCCAAGCACTGGGGCTCACCATCCACCCTGGGGCATGGCCTGGCAGGAGAAAGGGAGGGAGAGATGATTTTGCCAAAGATAATGACTTTTCATCCATTTTTCACATGAAAATGCAGAACTTCTGTGACTGTTTGTTGGGAATTTGTTGCCTGACTTTGAAAAAGTTAAGTTTAAAGGGAATTATTTTGTAGTATTGGGGGTTTGGGTTGAAAGGAACCTTTAGGATCATCTGGTTCCAAACCCATCTATGGGCAGGGAAACCTTCCACTCTTTGTTCTCATACAAAAATGAAGTTGCTGTGTGTTATAAACCATAAATGTGTGTTAATCAGCACAATGGACTGGTTAAAAGCCATGGGCATCATTCAGCAAAGGAATTAAGCAGTTTGCTAAAAGCAGCTTTCTTTCTCAAACCTTTTTAAACTTTTTCTTTCTTTCACATTCACAGCTTGAAGTGACACAAAAAGCCCCAGGAACCCAAACCCACAAAAGCAGGTTGCTGTTTCCTCTGTGGTGGAGGAGAAGTCCTCCCCACGTCCCCTCCCATCCCATGTCACCCTGTCACCCTCGTGGCTCTTTTCAGGGGGAGCTCCAAGCCCTGCCTTCTGCCAGCCCAGCAGGGATGGGGCTTTAAACCATCCCTCACCACTTTGTCCCCTTGCCCACTGTGACTCAGGCTGGGTGCTGGGAGGTGGAAGAAGGGCAGGAAGAGGTGGTTGTGCGTTCCCAAACTGGGATTGTACCTCGGTGGGACCCAACATGCTGACACCGAGGCTTTAGGGCTTCAGTAGAAGGATGTTAATGCAGTTCAGTGCTGGTTTGGTCCATCTGCAGTGGTGGTGGAGGAGCTCCACCTTGGGCATCGCCTTGGTTTCATCTTCACCCTCTTCCTCTCCATTTTTGCCTTTAGTTTGATTGTTCTCCAAGACTGGTTTTGTTGTGGGGGTTTTTTCTAAAACCTAAGTAAATTTATCTGCGCTTTTAGATCTTGTTGGTGACTTGCAGAACTCAACTCGTGCTCCTACAGCATAAAAAAATCCCAATTTATTTTTCCTTCCTCCCTTTCTGCCAGAGCTGGGCCTTCACCTGTGGCCCTGAGCGAGGTGTTTGATATTTGATGTCCTCAGCAGTGAGATATTAACAATCAAACTCTGTCTCTGTTGCTGAACCAACTGTTGTTGTGGGTCGTGGTGCTGTGAGTCAGCCTGGACAGATGGCAGCACCTCAGAGTTGAACAATCTTCTAAAGAACTGTGGCCTCTGCTGGAAAAAAAATTACTTATTTTTCCAAAATTACTTTTCTCTAGTGAAATTTGCCAGCACTTGGTTCCCTGTTATAAAGGAATTAAAGTTATTGGGTGTGGGGGGGAAGAGGTTGAAATATGTTTGATTCTGTTGGGTGCAAGGAAATGTGAGAAAATGCAGATTTTTCCCTACTCCTCATGCAGTCAAGAATTAGTTGTTTTCTAACACATGGACTTCTATAATTTTTATTTTTTTTTCAGTCATTAACCTCTGGATATGTGCAGGGAACATTTGAAATGGCAAACAAGGAAGAAAACAGGGAGAAGAACAGATATCCCAACATCCTGCCATGTAAGACATTCCCTTTTCTTTTAAGTCAGACAACTAATTTGGCACTGAGCTGGTTGTTTTGCTGAAAATATTTAATTAATAACAATTTCACTGGTCACAAATGCTTTTTCATGTGCTGTATGTTCCCAACCTGCATGGTTTGGGAACTCTGTGCTTATCCACACCTCCTGCATGCAAGGAAATAACACATTTCAGAGTGATCCACATGCCAACGTGCTTGTTTCCTTTCAGATGACCATTCCAGAGTGATTTTGACCCAAATTGATGGACTCCCACCCTCAGACTACATTAATGCCTCCTATATAGATGTAAGTTGCCATGTGCCCACTGTTGGCCAAGGTGCAGACTTTGTGAATTAAATAACTCTTTCTCTGCTGGCACATGTTGCCATTCCATCTTTGAACTGCTGTGATATTTATTTCCACAGGGCTATAAAGAAAAGAATAAATTCATAGCAGCACAAGGTAACTGGTTCTCATTTCTCTATTCTCTGCACGTTAGGGCTGGAAATCTTTCATTTTAGACATGTTTTAAAGGTTGTTTTCAGCTGCAGAAAGTGGTCAGTTGTGAGGCTGGATTGAGAGGTCACAGCTGAACTGAAATTGGAGTGTGTGTGGGGTGACCCAGTGCCTTTAGACCTGGAGGTTCTTCTCTGAGGAACCCTCAGTGTTGCTCCTGCCTTGGTCTACTAAAAGGATTAGATAATATTTAAGAATGAATACTCTTCCAATGCCTAAAGGGGCTCCAGGAGAGCTGGAGAGGGACTGGGGACAAGGATGGAGGGACAGGACACAGGGAATGGCTTCC
>JAWWEE010000321.1:0-13240 GCA_035221455.1 Xenops minutus | reverse complement strand
AGGGGCCAGAGGGCCCTGGAACTCTCCATATGTCTGGCAGGACATGTGGGACAGACTCTACAGGGTGATGGGCTGTACAGGCTGGTGAGCCCTGGAGGCAGCTGGGCCCCATACCTGTCACATGATGGGGCACAGCACAGGAGGGTCAATGCAACATCAGCAGGGTGTCCATCAGTCACCCTCAGAAACTCCATGAGAAGTCTGTCCCGCGGAAACTTATTGGCTACGAGTCTCTGGTGCATTTTCCTAATGAAGACTGAGACCTAGGGTGGAAATGGGGGAGAGCTGGAGAGCTGCCAGAGGGAGAAACTGGCCTGGCTTCCCCCGAGAAGTGTTTCCCTTCCCACCCCACTGTGCTGGCCTCAAAGGCTGAGGGGACTCAGTGACCTGGCTTGAAGGACCACACTGTCTCCCTGGCCACAGGCTGCTTACTTTAATGGAGTCAACTCTTTCCACAGAAAACTCTTCTCTGCAGTTCTGGCCTGGAAGTGGCAAAGAGCGAGTGCAGTCAGAGCTGAGGAGCTGCAGGAGAGGCTGCAGAACAGAGCCCAGCTTGTCCAGTTCCAAACCCCCCGGCATGAGCAGGGACACCTTCCACTAGACCAGGTTGGTCCAAGGCCCCTGCAGCAGATGGGTCAGCAAGGGCATGGCCCCCCCAGCTCTGGGCTGAGCTTAGCTGGGGTCACTCCCAGCTCTGGGCTGAGCTCACCTCTAGTTTCTCTCTTGATTTCTGGGCTGAGCTCTCTCCGTTCCTAGAGTGAGCTCAGCTGAGTGTCCCCTGCCCTCAGATTCAGTGAGGAGCCACATCTTCAGCACTCACCAGAAAGGATGTGGAACAGAAAGGGAGCCCCAGGAAAACCTGCTCAGGTTTCAGGCTGCAGGGAGTTCCAGAAAAGTGTGTCTGGTTCATTCAAGATGGTTGAGTTCAAGGTCATGATTCACAGGAATTTCAGCTGGTCCCATCCATCCCTCCAGACCCTAACACCACTCCTGTGCACCATCCCAAAGAGCAGTAAGCACAGAACAAGACATTTTCCTTCCCAATAAGGCCCACGGCCTGCTCTTTTAAACAAATGCCCAGAGCACCTGCTGAGAACCACTTCTGTTATAAGCCGGCTCTGCCCTTTAGCAAGGGATCAGCTCCCAAGGCATCCTCATCTCTAAACCCACAGATCTTCTCTAGGACCAAAAGCAGAGCACAAGGGACACCCATCTAAGTTGATGAGAAGAAGGACTTACAGGCTAGCTCAACCTATGATAATAGGTGAAAGAAGTGCAGAAATGTATCACACCAGCTGTGGCTCGGAACAACTGATAAGCAAAGAAAAAAAAAGGAGTTAATATGTTAACACTAAAATGTAGTTTAATTTCTTTGTTGTAAATGAAAGGCAAGATAGCAATCTTGCACAGCTATTCCTAAGGGCTTTTTTGTGATCTCCCTAAAAAGCAGTGGTCCCTAGAGATCAAAATCCTGAAATGCTGGGGCTAGGGACCATCAGCTCTCTCGAGTGCTGTTTTTTACTTTGGCTATACTTTTGTAAAAAACAGGTTTAGAAACTATCATTACACAATAACCCTAAGGTGGGGGTTTCTTGGGCTACGAGGGAAGAAAATCAATATTCAGAAAACCTTAGCAACTTTAATATGTTCTAGTTCTGGTGTACTGAATTTGAAAGGGAGACTATAGAAACCGTTTCCCAGCCTGTCAGAAGACACAGCACCTCAGAACACCTCACAGTTGGTATTTAAGAAACAAGCACTCCAAGAATGTAATTTCAGCTGAGGCATGTCATTGTCCTGGCTCAACCAGGGACCTGCTTCTCAGACACCTTGAGAAAACTGAGCTGACAGCCAAGCCAAGAGGCTTCAACTCTTGAGAGTGTCTAAGACAGCTTTAAAACATTAACCAACACCATCAAGTCCTAAAATCCATTAAAATGGCCCTTAACTCAGGCAAACAGCTTACATGTTCTATTTAGGAATAACACTTACAGTCTTATACTAACATCACCTTGCAAGTCTCATAACCTCTCACTCAGAAACAAGACAAAAAGTGCAGCAGCCTGAACCCCCAAGCCAACAGGTTTGGTTGAGCTTTGGAGACCACCCGTTTGCTGCCCAGCATCTCTGCTTTTTGTGATGTAATGCAACTCGTCATGAGCCCTCCATTGCAAAGCAGAGGGAACATTTTCCTGCCCTGAAAGGGCAAGAAAATAAAGAGTTTCTGGAATCACAATGGAGGACAGAAAATTAATTACATTAAGCAGTTCATGGTTATAAAATTTGCAAGGCAACCCTAGTTTGGTTAAAGCCAAGAGCTAGGTGAAAAGCAAACACCCATGTCCTCTCAAGACGCATCACAGCACGACACTTGAATAACTCAGTTTCAGCAAGAAGAAATTTAAATGCAGAGTAATCTCAGTAATCTCCCAGACAGGTGTAAAGGTGTCCAGAATTTGGAAAAGGCAAGCAGGGCGGTCAACATAGCCTGAGCTGAATTTACTTAAATAAGCTTTTCTATCCTGCCTATCTGCATGAGTATGAGCTGGATGAAGGAAGTGATCGTTCCCCTTTAGTCAGCTGCTTCCTTGATCATATTTTTCTGGAGCCAAAAGCAGGTACAGACTCCTAGCATGGTTTGCTTGTTGGTGGAGATGATGTTCACACCTCTGGGGGCAGACAATCCAAGTCAGGTGACATGAGGCTGCTGTGCCAGCGCTCCTCTGCTTGGGACCCACACTGGGCAAACAGTAAGGAGAACGCCATACAGATAACTTTCTCTTGCCTCACCATTAGCAATTTATTAACCTGTCAGGCTTCAAGCTCTGACAATGAACTGTGAATGCCCAACAGCACTACGGCCTGAGCAGAGGCACCTGCTTCATTGGGGGAAGGCTGGAGCCCCGGGGCAAACCACTTCAGGGCTTTCTGCTTCAGCCAGCCCTTCTACAAAGTCGGAATGACTGTGGTGACTTCACCTCTGCGGTGCTGGGAAGCCAGGTGCCACCAGCTGGGGGACAGAACAATAAGAAAAAGGAGCAAAGAACTTTTTCCCACGTCTTGGGGAGGACAGGTGCCCTTCCCCTCCCAGTACGGGCTCCAGAGCAGACAACACTTCAAAGGCTGTCCCTGGCACCCACAGTACGGAGGCCAGCACATCAGGGATTGTGCAGTGTCCCCCCATCATGATGCTGGGCGGAGGGGGAAGCTCCCAGTCCCACACTCTTGGTACAGCCAGACAGACAACCTGGAAGGATAAAGGCAGCTTCATTCTCCCCAGAATGAGAATCTGTCCAGAGGTAAAACACAACACAGCTTGGTAGCTTTCTCAGATTTTCAAAATGGTCTGAAAAGGCACTTCAATCCCCATCTCAGGATGGAGAACATATCTGATAAAAACCTTAAAAAGGGAATGTTTAGAAGAGGTTCAACAGCAAGCAGAGGCTCTCTAGCCCTAGGGCAGCAGCCCTGCCTGGCACAGGCAGCAGTCCACGTGCTGCAGTCAGCACTGAGACATCCCATGCAGCACACACTCCCCTAACCCCACACAGTCGCTGGTCCCCCAGACAATTCCAAGGCCCTGGTACCCCCAGTGGCCCAGGTTCAGGCAGACACAGGTCTTTGCCCAGCCTGCCCTGCCCCACCCCAGGGCCTGGAGTGCAGCTGCCCAGCCAGGGAGCTGTCAGGGTTAGCACCCAGATGGGGAAAATGTTGCGGTATGCTGTGTAACTGATTGCACAGGACTTGGAACACCCTGGCAATGTTCTCTTGGGAGAGAAGCAGAGAGCAGAATGGTGTGAGTGACACATGACTGCAGAGTGTTCAGGAACCCCTTGGGAGGACTAAGTAAGTACCTGAGGCCAGTCCTCATTGGGTAGCTGCTTATCTATCAACACTTTAATGCCCCTTTCCAGCACCTGGTATCAGGGTAGCTGCTAGACAGAATGGAAATGTGAGCACTTATCATGTTCCAACGAGGAAAAGAAGGAACACCCACACCAAGTTGGGGTTGAAGCAGGAATGGACACTATTGGGTGTGCATGGGACTTATATAAGGTCGGGAAGGGAGGGTTCTAGAACTAGGGAGGAGGCAGGGGCGGAGTTTGGGCAAAATGTGACACAAAAGGAAAAAAGGGGAGGGGTCACGACATACAAGGAAAAAACAGGGAGTGGCTAGCCTTATAAGGCGGTGGTGCAATGCACCACTGGCCAGCCAATGGGGAATTAGGAGTACAACAACCAATAAGAACATCTGAACAGTACAAAGGTAATGAAAATTTCATAATTACCATTCTAATACAACCATACTATATCTAAACTATTAGAACACCCAGAAAAAACTTTTTAAACGCTGATTTGGGGTCCATTCTATACGCACTGCATCCAGACTCGGTAAGATCGTTCTTTTGATGTAGGTTTCTCAGGTTCTGTAGTTGATTCAATGTTTTGTTCATTCCATTTAGTAAAATCCGTTGACGGTTCCCCGGAAAGCACCCTTATCCAAATGATCTGCAATACCCCATCCCTGTCCTTGGGGAAATCAACCACCTCCAGGTTATCCCAAGCTTGTCCCAGGCATGCTGTGTGCTTTGGGAAGGGCACTAGACATTATGAATATGGCAACGTTTTCCCAGGCTGGAGACCTGCGGTTGTGATCCAAACCTTTGCTTTGCACTGTCCCACACCAGCCAGGCCCAAGGCCACAAAACCCATCTCCCTGAGTACTGGGGGCCAGGTGGAGCTGCTCCTACCTGACAGCCATGAGCCCCAGCAGGGCACAGCAGGTGTTCTGGATCTTTGACTCAGCACTCTGCACATACATGCGCTGCTTGCAGGACTCAAAGTCCTCTCCCCACTCTCCATCTGCCATCTGCTTGGAGAGGAGGAACTGGCAGGCCTGGGCCACCTCTCAGCATGCAACCCTGCAGGGATGGGGCACAGAGTCAAGACAGGACTGGGGACAGGGAGCTTTTGGATGCCCACAGTTCTCAGCTGCAGAGAGCAGCTGTGCCCACAGCTGGGACTGTCCTGACGGTTTGAGGGTCAGGCAGTGAGTGCCCCAGCTGTATCGCTCCTGGGAGGAGCAGTCCCTGAGGCAGGAGAGTCCATGTGCAACAAGGCCATCCCCCCAGCCCCATCACAGAGTCTTGCCCTGTCCCAGGAGGCAGGTACAGACAGGGCACCCAGAAAGACCCTTCTCACCCATCACGGTAGGTGTGCTGCATGCAGACAAACACCTCCAGATTGAACCAGGTGCCAAACCCTCCAGCTCCTAGGAGGAAGGGGAGAACAGCACTGTCAGGGGTACGAGGCCCCAGGTACAGGCAGGCTGTGATATGGCTGAGTTCACAGAAAAGCAAAGCCAGGCACAGAACTGCAGTCTGCATTCCCCTATGGCACAGCCATGGCCCCACCAGCACCTACTCCCAGCTAAATCAGGTGTCAGTAGAACTGGGACCACCCTGGCCCCCAATGCGTCTTGGGGTCTTGTACAATACATGAGGTACCTGCTCCACTTGGGCTGGAGGGGATGTAACTGAGAGCAAAGCACAGCAGCTAGAGGAAGATCAGCCCCTACTTCCCCTTGCACAGATCCTGCCAGCCAGGAATGCTTGCCATCATGATCCTTCTCACACTGGGGCAGCCAAAAGAAAACTGGGTACTGGGAAGACAACTTACCCTTTCCAGGACCCATCTGCTCGCTGCTTCTTGCAACAGAAATCCAGGCCCTTCTGCAGAGTCTCCCTGGACAGGAAAGATGCCACCCACTTCAGAAACAGCTGAAATTCAGTCTCTGCTTTGTTGGGAGCTCCATCAGCCCCTCTGTGGCTTCCATGGTGTCCCATTATTGAAGGGCACAAGAGGCAAGAGCATGCAGACAGGGAGCTACATTGCTCAGGATATATGTAGGTATAGATGTGGGTATATGTACCCCAGCTGGAGCTACTCTGCCTCATGCCACAAGCCTGCAAGTGGTTGCAAGAGCCAAAGCAATTGCTAAGTCAAGGGGCAGGTAGATCTCCACCAGTTTCCCCCAGCCTGATCCCAAACAGTCTATGCCTTTGCTTCTTGGGAGAGGCCAGGCCCCAGCCTCTTGCACGGGGCAGTGGTTTGGGGACGTCACCAGTACCCGAGCTGGCCACCGCAGTGGCTGCCCCATGCCAGTGGAGAGATCCAGGCAAGATCTCTAACAGGGCACAGCAGGGGCTGTGCCAAGAGGCCATGGCAGGCAGCTTCAAACAATGCAGCCTGTCTGCTCCCCTGCCCGGAGCAGTGCCTCACCATGGCAGTGCCTCACCATGGCAGCACCTCACCTGATCTCTGGGGCTCAGTGCTCAGGGAACTCGCTCTGGAAGTGTCTCAGTGCCTGCATGACAGCCAACATGCACTCCACATATGTGTAGTCAATCATGATGTCACCTGCCAGCAGGTGAGGGGGATCAGTGCCACAGACCCTCTGCAGGGCAGCCAGTCCCTGCCAGCCTCTCCCTTGGGCACGCTGGTCCCACATCTGACATGGGTATGGGGAGGTCAGGCCACTTTGTCCCTTCTCAGCAGGCAGGACAACCAGCCCCAACAACTCCCCTTACCAAACACCTCCAAAGGGTTCAGCAGCTCCAGTAAGTGGCCTCCTCACTTGGTTTCACACATGACAAAGCCTCCATCTGAGTTCCTCATGCTCAGCAACTGCCCAGACAAGCAGAGAAGGGCTAGGACTAGCTCACAAGCAGTACTACCCCAGTCTGGCCCTAAGCCAGGTGTGAGGACAAAGTCAGACCCAGAGGTCTATGGGGCTGGCAGACAACCCAGGCCCCAAACACAGTGATAGGCAGGCTCAATCTGGGCCATCACATCACATCACATCACATCACATCACATCACATCACATCACATCAATCACGTCACATCATGTTGCACAGGCAGGTCTGTATCACATCAGTGCTGTCATACCAGGCCCCAGATCCAGCCAGTGTTGCCACACCTAGCCATATCTAATACCAGATCTATCAAGCCCTCAGGCCTTGAGTTCTCTTGCAGGTTTACCAGCCTGCTTATCCCTTGGCCCTCATTTTTACAGCACATACCACATTCGCACCATCAGAGGTGCTCAGGAGGCACAAGCTTGGCTAGGAAGGGACACTTCTGCAGCAGTGGCATCACTGCCTTCAGCCCCTCCGCTGTGTAGTCCAGCCACAGTCCCGCGTGCTGAAGGGGAAGCCACCCTGGAAAGGATTCAGCTGGGCTCAGCACCTTCCCCTGACCTTGTAGGGGGCAGGTGCTGCCCTTCATTCCTATCCCCTTTGCCCAAATTCCTTCCCAGGTCATGAGTCCTTCAGAGACCAGTCCCAGCCACCATACCTTATTCATATAGCGGTAGTATTTCTTGTAGTCAAGTGGGTTCTCTGGGATCTGCAGGAGGCAAGAAATAAGCGAGGAGGTCCCTGGCTGCAGGACTATGGCCTGAAACCATTGCAGGTGCAGAACCATGTGGGACATTAGTTCTACCCCAAAATACAGTAACATATGAAGCTATCCA
Organism: Xenops minutus; assembly: GCA_035221455.1. Classification (NCBI taxonomy): domain Eukaryota; kingdom Metazoa; phylum Chordata; class Aves; order Passeriformes; family Furnariidae; genus Xenops; species Xenops minutus. The sequence continues at coordinate 5,703 of JAWWEE010000321.1, read as the reverse complement.
ACTGTTAATGAGCAGCTGTGAGTTGCATGAACCATCTCGGGATTTACTAAACTGGACATAAGGAATTGCATACACAATATTGCTTTTAAACAGAGATGTAAGGAAGTGCAGTTTTACTTTAACAGCATGGCTTTCTGTAAGCGCCCTGAACACATACTCTAGTAACAGAATAACCTTCAATGAAATCTATAAGCATTAAGAATTTAAATAGCTTCCAGGACTGGGGACACAGAATTTACTGCAGAGTTGCGACAGCCTCAATTTGGCAAGGCCAGAGTGCTTTGCTGAATAAGGAGTTCAACATATGTTTAACATTTAGCTGTAAAATATTTTACCAAGTATGGCTCATAATGGAGAATTAAGTGAAAGTCAAGAATGCTTCTAATAGTTCAAATGTATTTTTTTGCTTAAAGTTAATTAAACTTCTTTCCCAGACATTTTTAAAGGCACAGACTTTCTGAATTTTATTTATTTGCCTCCAGTCCTTTCAGCCATTAAATAGGTAACAATACCATTTTAACATTTTGTTTATGTCTTGTAAATTATCGATAAAAAATTTCAAGTGTTCAGGAGATCAGTTATAACCGAAATAAGAGTCAAATATTAGTTTTTAAAGAACATTACTTGAGGTTTTCTACAACATAAATGTTAATCTGAAGTACTGAATTCACTATAAGAAATATATTGATAAAAAACTTTCACTTTTCAAGTTTCCCTGGAGAATTTTGGTCAAATATAGTGCGTAACCTACAAAACCCTTCATCCTTATTTAAAATTAATATGGATTTTAACTCATGTTTACAGATGTTTACCTGGGAAATTTTAGCATGCTTTGAACATAACTCAGAAAAAGTTATTCTCTGAAGCATTTTCAACTTTAGCTGGATACTGCTTGATAAGTACATGTGTAGAAAGGTGAAAAGACTAACTGCTGTCACCACAGATGTGCCAGAGTCTCCATTACCTAGATGAAATTTAATTATAGTTTGTATAAGGAGGAAGGGAGGATGATTATTTACCTTGGGTCAAAGATGCAATGCTAAGCAGAAGGTTAAAGTTATCAATGACCTTATCTATTGCTGTCACTTGTCACTGTAAAGATTAACTTTACAGCATCCAAAGTGTCTTTTATTGCTTTTGCTGCCACAGCACACCTCGACACAATTATTTCAGTGAGTTCTCTTAAGTCCCTAGTGGACACTTAAGACTCTCAGGGTAATTGTATAATAGAATGTAGTCTGACTGGCTGCAACTTACTGGCTTTCCTTGTACTCCAGAAAAAAACCCCAAACTAAATGATACAAAACCCACAACACCCAAAAAACCGTCCCTCTCTCTTCTACCCTCCAAAGAAATATTGTAGGTTATTTAATGTTTTTTTAAGAGAGAAAAAAAAAGGTGAGAGATGGCGGGGAGGGGGGGGAGTAATAAATATGAATAATGTGAATATCTAAGGAGTGCTAACAGAATTGAGGAAAAAACTAATACGTTGGCCACAAGCGTTCAGTACAAAATTGAATCTATTGCACACAAAGTAAAGACTGTTATTAGAACTCACTTATAAAAGCAGCATTAAGGAGAAATCTAGGCCTTCAGACAAGAAGTTCTGATATTAAACGCTATCCAACGTTATACCATCCAAAGTCTCAGTTTTTAATATGTGTTTGCCTTCAGTTCACCTGGCAGATCTGGCAAATAGAAATAGTTATACGAGACATCTACTCAACGTCTCCTCAAAGTCAAACAGAATAAGTAGTTGCAACACTTCTTCAGCATATGCTTTCTGAAAAAAAAAAAAAATTATTTGTTATTTTTATTGCCTGCAGGGGGGTATATTACAGCAAACTGAATGTTTTCTAAACACAGCTATAGAATTCAAATATTACTCAGTACTTAATAACATCACCGTCCACCTTGTTTTCAACTGAAAAAGTCAGACTTCAAGGGGAAGCTGGAAGAGAGATGACGGACCCTTTAGTTTTTTAAAGAAAGCCATTTAGGAGGCTTCACTGTTTCTGCTTCGAAATTGGTTAGAGGGGGGCTTAACACTAATAAATTACTTAGTGTAACGTGCACAATTAAATGCCATTTACAGTATTTTAAACAGTAATTTTCAAGCATCCTTTTATTAAGGTGTAGTCACAGAAAAACTGGGATAGCAAGCTATTTCAAAGCTCTAAACAAGACAATATACTGTTCTACCTGATTTGATTTTAAACCTAAATATCTGCATGTTCTCATCCTGCATTCAGAAATTTTTCAAATCTCAATTTATTTCCCTCATTCAGTGAGGCTGTTCATGCATTAAACTATGTACTATGTGGGATGGGTTTGTTTTGTTGTTTTTGGTTTTTGTGGTTTTTTTTGGGGGGGGTGTTTGGTTTTTTGTTTGTTTGTTTTTTGTTTCGTTTTTGTTCTGTTTTTTGTTTTGTTTGTTTGGTTGGTTTGTTTTGGGGTTTTGTTGTTTTTTGGTGGTTTTTTTTTTGGTTTTTTGTGGGTTTTTTTGGGTTTTTTTTGAGGAAAACCTGTAAACCAGTTGTCTATTGTTAGATGACAGGAAAATAAAATTAACTATGTATTTATTTATTTATTTAAAGTTAGTTTAGCTTTTTCACCTCAAACTCCATTTCAGAGACTTAAACCAGTTCAAGGACCTAGGTGGGAATGGAAAGTCTGTTACAGAGGCAACTGGTCCCCGCATCAGCAAGTTACACCTCACCATACTGCAATCTAGATAAGTTTGCAAGTTTAAGGCCTTTTTCTCTTCCTAATAGGAATTACTCATGTCCTGATTGTGGTGCTTTAAAGTACATAGTCTAGTCTTTAAATATGTATTAACATCATTTGTTTTGAGATTAACATGAAAGTGTAAATAATGGACTGTCTCTCTAAAGGTATAGCTCTTCTATTTGGGCCTGAGAACAGACTCCCTTTATAGAAATACAGAGATAGATGACAAAGAGTACTAAAACTGTTCTAAATCTTATGGGTGGAATTATAAGCAAAACAGTGAATTTTCAATACTGATTATAGAGTGTGTATTTCAATACTGATTATTGAGTGACTTAGAAAATTTTAACACATCCCTTCAGCTTCAAAATCATTACGGCTCTACATGAATCAATGCTAAATAAAAGAAACACACACATGTTTCATATATATTGTACTTGGAGAATACTGGAGAATATTAAGATTTGGTGCATATACTGCAAAAAGATTTCATGTTAGTTACAGAAGTTCCAAATCGTGTCTACTTTTCAATCATTCAAATACTAAAACTTTCATAATAGTAAATATACAGACTTGTAAATACAGACTGGCCAATTATATGCTTTAAAAGAAAAATTTCTCATTTTTTACCTTACTTATTTTCTAAGACGTTTTAAATAAGGAACATTTTATAAAAGTAATCATTACTGTGACTTGTATGATATATAGAATATTTCACAGAAGAGTGTTTTAAATGTAAAATATATTAACAAATAAGAGTTTAATAACTTCAAGAACCATCTTGATCAGAAGGCAAGTAAGGAATATGAATGCCACTGCTAAGGAAACAAAATCCGTTTGTTTTGAGTTTATGTCATCCCAGCAAAACAAGTTCAGGAAATGCCTATACTTCAGAAAAAACAAACAAGGAGAGAAACAAAACTGAAACAACCCACAAACTTTAAAAATGTGTAAAAGACTTCTGTCTCTTCAGTACATAATGAAAAAAACCTGTAAATCTGTGTTGGCATGAAGAAGCTGTGTTCTCCCTCTCCAGCTACCCTGCGGAGAAGGCAATATAACCCTGTAGCCCACTAAATGCCATATTGCTAGGAATAGGCTATAAATTGTGTACTGATGTTGCAAGGCCTCAGAATGGAGTTCTGTCAAGATTACTTTGAACTGTCTTGACCTGTCTGGAACTTTATTTTAGTTTGTTTAGCTGTAACAGCCTGATGAGGTGGCTCTGGCTAGTTTGTATTGTGTAACTGTAATCCTGCATACTGTTGTATGCAAGCAGTCATTCTGTGTGGAACAATGTATTCATGGTGCTAAAATAATGGTGTAGTGTAGAGAAGTACAAGCCTGGTATGACAGTGGAGGATTTAAAAGCAGGGACTTTGGTTACACAGTAGAGAAGCACTGACAAGGAATGCTAAGAGAAGTGATGCAGGGTTGCTTCTAGAGAGCATAGAACCTTAAACAATTTGACTGCGGACAATTATAAGAATGGAGCTGGGCAAAACCAGCTAAGAGTAACAAGGAGAATGAGTAGTATCCAGTATATACAACATGATTCCTATGTAGTACGTTCAGCTCTAACATGAACTTTCAGACTTGCAAAGAAAGAGTAAAGTTTGCAACGTGTGATAGCAAGCACATAAAAATAACCCTAAACAGCTCTTACATTGAGGAGGAGTCAATTATCATTAACATCATATTGCTCCCAGAATGTACTCAGGGTCCTGAAAACTTGCATGTCCAATTGAAGCTGTCAATTGTAAGATCCCAAAGGGCAGTGGAAGGGTGAACATAACTGCAAGAAAAGAGGCAGATAAAAAGAGGTCCATATTTAATAATTTTACTCTAAATTGATTTTTCCCTACAATACAGGAGGTTTTGTTCATTTGCTTTTTCTTTATTTCTGTATAACAAATTTGAAGCAATGAACATTTCTCGGTCATTTAAGATATCAATTGCACAAAGAAGACATTACTGGCTTTACACATATAAGATTTGTTTACTTTTTGCCTTTAAGAGAACAGAAATTGAAGTTTAGACCCCTGCAAAATTCTACTGAAATATTTTTAATGTCTCAACACTAGGAAGTAACCTTCCAGTTCAGTCAGACTCATGCAACCTGATGCTCATTTGGAACAGTTTCTCCTATAATATTTCACAGACTATTTTTCCTTCTGCATACCCTTCTTCCCTGTTTGTATGTACCAAACTTTGCAATTAAAGACAGAGGTCTATAGATTTGTGCAGGCATTTAAAGAAAAAAGATTTTTCTGCTTTGCTGTCTACTCTTAAGATACTTAATCCTAACAGAGTAGTATATGGATAACATTTTTAATTTCAGTTTCAACTATGGAATGGAAAAAAAACATTCGATGTAATGTAGTTATTTCTATAATAACACCCTCTGACAAGACTTCCTTTTATTTCAGGCTATCATCTGAGCATCTGTTCACAGAGAGAACATATCCCCTAAACTGTGAGGTGAGCAACATATCAGCAAAAAGTGTGTGCTAAAGGATCAGAGGGATACTATGATCATCACTCCTCAAGTGAAGATGAGTATCATTAGCTGATCTTTTGCAGATGTTCTTTCCAAGAATAGTAAAATATGGGAGTACATGTGTGGAGGTTTGACCCTGAATAAACACCTGATGCCCAGCAAAGCTCCTTCAAGGCCTTTCCCTCCCCCCGCCTTTTTCACCTTCCAGAAGGAAGGGAAAAAAAAAAAACAGCTCAGAATTTATGGTTAGAGATAATAAAAAGGGGAGCTTTGATTAATACCACAGGCAAAGCAGAACTTAGAATAATGCTTAAATTTATTACTAAAAACTAAAAATTACTAACAAACTAAAAACTAAAAATAAGAAATAGAAACAAGTAAGAAACACCTTTCCATCCCCACCCCTCGGTCTGTCTATGCCCCATCCTTCTCACAGTGGTGCAGGGGACAGGGAAATGGAAAGTTCACAACCA
>JAWWEE010000320.1:0-13284 GCA_035221455.1 Xenops minutus | reverse complement strand
CCCAGCCCAGTCCAGCCCAGCCCAGTCCAGTCCAGCCCAGCCCAGCCCAGCCCAGCCGAGTCCAGTCCAGCCCAGTCCAGCCCAGCGCAGTCCAGTCCAGCCCAGCCCAGCCCAGCCTAGCCCAGCGCAGTCCAGTCCAGTTCACTCCAGTACAGCCGAGTCCAGTCCAGCCCAGCCGAGCCCAGCACTGCCCAGTCCAGTCCAGCCCAGCCCAGCCCAGCCCTGTCCAGCCCAGCCAAGCCCAGTCCAGCCCAGCCCAGCCCAGCCCAGCCCAGCCCAGTCCAGTCCAGTCCAGTCCAGCCCAGCCCAGCCCAGTCCAGCCCAGCCCAGCCCAGCACAGCCCAGTCCCACTCGCGTGTCCCCGCCTGCCGGGGTTTGCCGTGTCCCTGGCGTGCCAAAGGCTGTCTGCTTTCCAGAAGCCTGCGGAATAAAGGCCACAAGGGGGTTTTTTTAGCTCTGCTGATGTAGAAGTGGTGACAGGCTTTACGTGCATAGAATGAATTTACGTGTGCGTTTGCAGAGGGTAAACAAATGAATTTGGGCTTTAAGTCACATCTAAACATTTAGTTTACTTGATGGAAAGATAATCAGAGCAGAAGTCTGATGAGGAGCAGCTGAGGAAGCTGACGGGGCTCAGCCTGGAGAAAAGGAGTCTCCGGGGAGACCTTATCACTCTCTACAAGTACCTGGCAGGAGGGTGTGGTGAGGTGGGGACTCATCTCTTCTAAGCAACAAGTGATAAGACAAAGGGAGACATCCTTATGTTCCTGTGTAACTAAATAGGAGTGAGTTAAACCAGTTTTGGTGGTGGCTGCCTGACAAGAACCCCTCACCCACGTTGGCTGGAGCAGATTTGGGGCTCAGACTCGAGCTCCAGGCTGGGCTCTGCATCCCCTGTAGGGCACATGTGCCCTTGGCTGGCAGAAAAGGGAATGCCAGAATGCCAGGCAGGAGGAGGAGCACAGCAAGGGAGCATTCCACAGCGAAGGATGGAGGGCAGCCCTTCTCCATGCCCACCAGACCCTTCAAGCCCTCTGCTAACTCTTGGCCCCTTGGTGGGGTTGATGGCTGCTCTTCGTGACCCCCTCCACAAAGGCCTGACTCAGTCCCTCAGCAGAATACCTGAGCAGGGAGCAAGGGCTAAAAGGAGTGGGAAGCTCACTTTTTCCCCCACTGGGAATGTGATCTACGGGTCTCAGTGACCTGGCATGTAGCAGGGCCAGGCAGCAGCTGGCCACCCCAGTGGCTTCTCAGGGACACTTGCCCGGCCCATCACACAGGCACTAAGTTAACATGGAAGTGTCTGGGAGTGGTGCAGTCATGGAGAAATGCCTGGTTCATTTCCTAGCACCTTCCCTGCCTCTGACCTTCCTTCTCCAGTGCCACCCAGTGACAAGCTGCTGCCCTTTGGGATGGGACTGTGTCTCTGCAGCAGACAGGCACATTCATATCACACTTGCACCAACAGGCTGCAGCTTCAAAGATCTTGTTCAAGGAAAAGATTAAAAATAGAATAAAAACTCTCAATGTCAAGGTGTAATGATTTAAGATAGATTCAGAAATGTTCATGCTTAATACCAACGGGGACTTTCATGGTTAAAGAATATGGCCTCCAGTTTAATACAGTCTCTGAATTTCCCTGAATTAATTCGTGCTTCAAGTTCAAAATGAGGTATAATGAGCTATAAAAGTGCACAGTTAGAAGACCCATTTCATCTTAGATAAGCTGGTCATATCAGCCTCCTTAGCCAGGCTGAGTGAATTGGCTAATTAAGTATAATAGCTGATCAGCAGGCAAGGACTTTGGGGGGTTTAGTTTCCTTACTCTGTATGGTCATGCATAGTAGAAGCTCAGCCCTTCCATGCTCTTTTCAATACTTTTCTAAATATTTTAAGTTGTACTGCTGGAGAAAAGAGGTTTTTTTAAAAAATAACAGAGTAAAATGTTTATCAGAATTATCTTGCGAGCTCCAAAAGGTACATGTGAACTTTGAAGGGGTTTCTGTCTCAGATGCTGGGACTGCTTTCTATAATGTGGATATTTGGGAATGTGTTAAGGGTAAAAGACCTTCAAGCCGAGACAGCTTTCCCCCCTTTCAGTTTTAGAGTAGACTATGGTTTTAATTCTTTTTGTTGCGGTTTTTGTTGCATCTGTACTTCTAAATAATGCATGGTGGCATGTTTCATGATAATTATGTTTATGTGAAAGGTTATCCCTTTCTGTCAGTTTATATACACCTTCCCAGGCTTGCATTGCAGGGATAGCACACAGCAAGAGACACGCCAATTAAGATTTTCCCATGGGGAAAGTACACCCAAAAACCTACATTATTTTATCTATATTTCCTGGTCTGCTGAAAGATGTCTCTGGCTGTGTAGGGGGTTTGGACTAGATGGTCTTCAAAGGTCACTTCCAACCCAAACCACTCTATGATAATTTTATTTTTTCCTTAACTACCATTTTTAGAAGTATACTTTTCCTACACTTTTAGACTCAGATACCTTTTTTGATAAACACTTATTTCGTGTGAGCATGCTTCATTGCATATAGCCTAAAGAAGTAACCAGATGTGTGATAGCCATTCCCTGTACACCTTAGCAGTTCATTACCTTTCTGATCCATTCCATCACGTGACAGACATCCAGTGACACTGCAATTAGCTTCCAGACATAGGTTATGACCACCTTAGGTAACACTGCATTTTTTAAACTGAAGTAAACAAGTAACTGTGTGTATTGAGGCCATCTGTTAATTCTAAAAAGCTTGCAGAAGTAGTCCCTTTTTGTTTTGGGGTCATCTCATGTTCTGTCTGTCCCTAGCTAAAGTTGGAGCTAGATTTTGAGCCATCCATTGTTGTCAGAAGGAAACAGAACTCAGTAAAAAAATATATGAAAATATACATGTCATTGTGTAGACAATTTCTCTTATCCCCATCTCCCAAAAAGTATTTCATGGAGACCTCAAATGTTTCTGAATCCAAAGGTGGAAGGAAGAAATTTATCATTTGCTTTAACAAACTGAAAATTAAATGCTTTGACTTCCATTTGGAAATGATATTTGCTAAAATAAACTCAGAATGCTTTATTTTCACCTTCCCACCCTCTCTAACCAGTTGCTAAGGCTGCCCACCAGTCAATCCCCACCTTCTTCCCCAGCATCCATTCTTGTCTGCAGAATCATAGAACGAGTTGGGTTGGAAGGCACCTTAGAAATCATCTCATTCCAGCCCCCCTGCCATGGGCAGGGACTATGTCCATGAGACCAGGTTGCTCCAAGACCCCTCCAACCTGGCTTTGAACACTTCCAGAGATGGGGCATCCACAGCTTGTCTGGGCAACCTGTGCCAGTGCCTCACCACTCTCACAGGGAAGAATTTCTTCCTAATATTCAATCTAAACCTGCCCTCGTCCAGTTTGAAGCCACTCCCCTTTGTCCTGTCACTCTGTGCCTTTTGAAATGGTAGGAAAAATGACTGAGTGATAGATGAAGCTCACTCTCTTGCTAGAATGGTGACTTCTTCCATGCAAAGGCATTCAGGGATAAATTAACATTGGACAAAACAACTAATCTATCAAACTCCTATTCATCAATCTACAAAAGGGCTGTCAGGACTATCGCCATGAAGGTGCTGTCAGTGTTGACTCAAGGGAAACCAAGAGCTCCTTGCTGAAATATGAACTTTGTCGATAAGGTTAAGTGTCCCTGGTATATGCTGAGCAACGGACTCATGTGTTCTTTGTGCAGCGCTACAGAAATCTGCATTAAAAAGTGAGCAATAGGGAGGACGGCAATCAAACATCTGAAAGTGTTGGTGGCCTGTTGGGAGGCGCCTTTCCCCTGTTCACCTCCCTTCACTACCAAGAACTATACAAGTATTCACTGCTAGTTACAAAAAAATTGTGCAATGCATGAAATGTATTCATAATTTTCTTAATATTTGACAATTATATCATCCATCTCTGAGCTTATTACATAGGAGACATGCCTACAAAAATAAAATGTATTAATAGCTTACATGGGACTATACTGCCAGGCTGATATTGAAGATTTGGGAATATAAAGCTATTTCCTTACTTGCAGCCCAATCAAGAAAGTTCGATGCTTGTTTTGTCCTTTCCAGTGCTTGGTCCAGGTTACACTGAGATCACTCTGGTGAAATGTCTGCCTCTTCTTTTTGGCAAACAGCTCTATAGTTCGATAAGATATTTTAAGTTTTATTATAGTAATTGCTTTCCTCTTCTTGCCTTTTTAGTTGTTTACATCAGCAGAGATAACAGAAGTCCGTCTGAACGTTTTTATAACTTGGCATGTGCAAAGAGGCAGCCTTGTTCCAAACTGGGAGGAGAAATAAATGCATTGCTTAACCAGAATCTCTTTGCTTGAGGAAGAAACTGGCAGTTTGGAATGACAGGTCACATCCAGTCCCATTTAATATTTCAGAGGGTTGCTTATATGACTGACTTATAAACAAGGGGACATGTAAGACTCCTGGTACAAAATTCTAATTCTAATAGATAATTTGAAACATGAGATGGGTGATAAAATATTTTTTTAAGAGAATTTAATAGAGTTGTGGAGGACAAAGTTAAAACTTATTACTTTGACAAATACTGAAAGTGAACATACGGATATTTTTCACAGTTGTTTGTTAGTAAAATGGCTGGTCAATTTGATTAAAAGAAAAAGCTTAGGGAGGGGAAAGAAAATTGGAAAAGTAGTATATACTTCTGGGATACATTTTCAAAGACAGTTACTAGTTTCTCATGCAAAATACTGCAAAACTCCCTTGTCCATCTCTGAAAATCTTCCTTTCTCATTGTTTCAGAAATGAAGGTTGACTTTGCTGTACTGAGGCTTACACACACACACACACACACACACAATGATCCTTCTGTTACAAGAAGGTTATTTTTACAAGTTGAACTTCTCTCTCATATTTGGCTGATCACAAGAGGTGCTGTGCCGAGCCCCATGGCCTCCCTTGTGGAATGTCTAATATCTGCACCTGCTTTCTCCTGGCAGATAAGAGCACAACAGGAACTGTGGATTTAGTGCTCACTGAGACCAATGAAAACCCTCACACTGGTATTGGGACTGAGGGCGAGGCACTAAATCAGTTCAATGCAATAAAAATTACCACATTAGTAGGTAGATGTGGTAAATTTCATGCTATCTCACTGGAGATAAATAAAGCCAAGTCTTTTTAGTTTCATTAGCTTTCCTTCCTGAAGTTGTGCAGTTTCCACCCTCACCGCACTAGTGCTGATCTGCTATATCCAGTGTATTACACACACCAGTGGCTCCATGTATTTGAGTGCTAAGGCCACAATGTTCAAACTCATCTGAATGTGGTGAGACAGCGGATCATTCCTCTCCTCGAAACGAGACCTGTTGCTGCAGAGATCAATAGAGCATTAAATATCACCTCTTATTACAGTGAATGCTGAATAAAAACCATAAGCCCAGTGCAACCTCAACTGGTAAGTATTGACCACGGAATGCCTTCAGGTGCAATGGCTGATCTGAGAGGTTGTTTTAATTATGGGATCTCTGTCAGCAGTCAGAGGAAACAGCACAGTGGGTGACTTGGAGATGAGCAGAGAGGAGAGCAGAGCTTTGCTGAGCACTGAGTGTGCGTATGGATGACCAGCGTGGGCACAGCTCAGATGGAGCTGGGTGTGCTGTGAGCACACACATGCTTTCCACGCAAGTGGGTCTGTGGTGGTGGCAGAGAGTGCCTCACTTTTCAGCTCATTGAGCCAAATAGGAAATAACTTGGAGGCTGTAGTGTCTGTAAATATTGCCTTTCCTTCTGGGACAAGTTAACTACAGGGGCTCCAGACAGCCCTGTGTGAGCAGTGGCAGAGTCCACCTGCCTCAGCTGTGTCAGCATCTCTGCAGCTTTATTCCATCTCTCTCCCCTGCCTTGGAAGACAGGGAGATTTGCATCCAAGCTGGCAGAGCTCTGCTTTCAGTGTCTCTACTCCTATAGATTCTCTCTGTCTTTTCTGAAATGATTGTAATGTCATTTGTGAATCATTAATTGATATTATTAATTAGCACTAGTGTACATTTGTATTTGGATATTGACTGCATAAATGAAGCATTTAACATTCTGTTAATTATCTCTGAACATGCTACAGCTATTTCTTTAAAAGTGTGTTTCTTTGTAGTCACCTCATACACACACATTTAATAGTTAATGTTATTCTGAAAGCAAACCCATGTGGTAGTTTGTGCAGTATTTATTGGCAATCATATAGATTATTATGTTACTCATTCAAAAATGTTCTTACAGTTACAAAATGTATCTTTGCAAACTGTGAGGACAGTCTTCCCCACTACTGAAATGTTTCTTCTTAGAGAGTGCATGAGCTAGTATCAGGTTAGAGCCACTTGTTTTATATACCTATCATTGTTCTGAGATATTTATACACCCATGATTGTGTATGTATTGGTGGAGTTATTTCATCTTCCAGGTGCTTCTCCTTATTTATATTGAATGTCGTCTACTCTGCTGAATGTTTTTTTTAAAAATCTATTAATATCAGTACAGTTCTCCTGAGTGTTGATGATCAGAGGACTAGAGTATAGCTTTGGCAACCAGTGTCAAGGCAGAAGATAGCTTTGAGCAGAATATTGCTCCCCAAGTTCTCCAGAGATCCCTTCCAACAAAAACTATTCTGTTTTTGTGATTCTCTGTTTATTTGCACCACTGACAAGTTTCATTCTGACAACTGATTTAGGATTTTTGTTTGTATTTAGGCCTTATGATTATTAGACACTTGTTATTTCTTGCTCAGTATTGCTAATTTTCTGCAATTTGAGGAGAAAATAAATTACTTCTACATACAGGTAAATTTGACATCTTAAATGTGGATGTTATTAATAATAAACAATATAATTCTTGAGGTAGTTAAACTGTAGCAAAACTGTAGCTGAAAAGCTCCTACTCTGGGTATTAAGTCAGAGCTTTCTTTATGCTCTGTTGTATGTTGGAAAATTGAAAGTTTTTCAGTATATAGAAAACGAGTTTTACAAACCAAGTGGTTTACACAAGCACAATGACAGTCCTTGTTTCTTAACAAAGAAATCTGCTGCTGATGTTCACCGAGACTAAATGTATCTGAAAAATTGCCCTGGCAAACACTGGGAATCTCATGCCAACTTTCTCCCGCCCTCCTTCTTGAGAAGGTAAAACTCCCTCCAAAATAGCCCTGATGAATTTTTGTGCAGCCTGCTGCTACATCTCCTGAGAAGGCAGAGAGCCTGGATCTGGCCTGTCTAGCCAGGAGAGAACAACTATGAGAAAGATTTCCCAACTATTCATTCACTGGATCTCTGGCAGGTTGTTTCAGGGCCCTTTACTTTCTCTACACCTTCTCCCTTTCCAGGAGTGCTGAAAGGTGGGTGCCTGAGGATGAAGATCCATGAAGCAGAGCAAGGTGCCCAGAGAGATGGTCATTCTGAATCCACACCAATTGCTCTGGGTTATCTGCCAAACCTCGGCTGAAGGCGCTGACTTTAAGGCCAGGGTCATGTTTCTATCTGTAGGGAGAGGTGTGGCTTCCTGTCTTGCTGAGCTCTTTTTCTGTAGTTGCTTAGTAAGTTTCAAATATGACAACACTGAAAACCAGAAGACTGTCTGTGTTAGGTTGTGTGTCAAGCTCACTGATTATTTTTAGAAATTATTCAGTAGTTACATGGCAATTTCACTGGTGCTCCCTAGCTCTTTGTGTGATTTTTTTTTAATTTCATGTTCACTTTGCCTGTATCACCTGTGAGTTTATAGACTTTTATCATATCATCCTCCAGCTGTCTCCTCTAAGCTGCTCTTCTCTCTCCAACTCTGGGAACTGTAGCATAGCAGTGTCCTCTGGCTTTGTTCTCCATTGTTTCCTAAAATTTTCTGACATTGTGGTCACGTTTTGGTCAATGTGCAGCAATGAGATGTATTTAAAGAACTATCTGTACCATCATCTCCATGAAATGACTATTTCTTTCTTGCATATCACTGTATATGTATTGTTGGAATTCTTTCATTTTACATGTACTTCAAGGATATTGAATGTCATCTGACTTTTTTTTTAATCCTCATGTTATGAGATTCCTCTGCTGCTCTTTAACTTCCTTGAAGTTCATTCTTCTCTCCTTAAAGAATATTTTCACTTCACTGTTCAGTTCCTTCTGAGGACACTTATATCTGTGTGGAACTTCCCACAGTCCCTGCATGCATGGTTGCTGGCTCAGGGTGCCTTGTGAAGGAGACTGCATTTAGGTTACCTGAAGGGTAAGGAAACATTTTATTAAATTCACATTGAAGAACAATTTTCCTGGCCCTTTTCTCTGTTTTACCTGTGCATCTGCAAAGTTAGTTTGGCAACTTCATATCTGATCCCTTGACCTTCACTGTCTGGGAACAGCCTCTGCCCCATTGATGCCAGAACCAAGGATGGGCTGGACCTTCCCCTGCCCACCTGCAGCTTTCAGCCACCATGAGAGCCACTGGTCCAGCCTCAGCTGCAGCTCCTCCCTTTGGAGCTGTGACAACTGGCAGGTGGCATGGAGAACTCAAAATAAAGATCAGTAAAATCAGCAAGAAGTGAAAGACTGAGGTTCGTAATTTCTTCCTCCTGAGCTGAACTCCATAGCAACAGCTGAGGCAGGTTTGTCTTGTCCGACCTCTGCCTCCAAGCTTGCCACTGTCTACCCTGGCAAAACCTCTGCAAACCTTATACCTGCAGCCTCCTCTCTTCTGCAGAGCCCATTTTCAACAGCTCACTTCTTTCTCCCCGGTAAGTCAGGGCTGTCACATGCCAGACCAAGGCCTTTCCCGTGCTTATAGCCATACAGGAACACTCCTGGTGGAGTCCATTGTTTTCCTGTCCCTGGGCGTGCACTCAGGCAATCCTGTCCACCTGCCTTTCATTTAACTCTGTTCATTTAGGGAAAGCATTCTCCAACACTTAGCAGGGCAATCAGACCAGACATATTATTCCTGAAAGCACAGGGATTTATAACACACTTTTTTGGTTCAGTTCAGTACATTTGGGAAATCACATTACTTAATTTTGTAATCATATCTGCTGTTTGATTGACAGTACCAATTTTACTGAGTTTTATGGCTTCAATTCATGCTTTGTTATCATACCTCCTGGATCATGTGGATATGAGAATCTCATTTATAAAAATAAAAATTTCCAAACCCCATGAGTCTGGAAGGAAACTGGAAAGTAGGAACACATTTCAATGTGTAAAAGGAAAGAAAAAGAGCAGAAAGTTGCTAATGTACCTAAAATGATCATATGTTCCTTTTGAAGGCAATAAGGGCATGTGGCCTTAGAATGTGCAAAGTAGTAACTTGGAATTAGGAAGACTGAAATAAGGTGTTTCTTAGATCTTGGTGTTGGGCTTCATTTGCCTGTTCGAAAGACAAAATGAAAGTGAGACATTTGGCAATGCAAAGCTCTAGTATGGGATTGGTTTTGTTTTGGGGGTTTTTTTACAGTCTTATACAGGCTGCCCAAGATGAATCAAACATAAGATTCTTTGTTTTCCTTTAATGAGAGATGTGTCTGAGGAAACTGGAAAGAGAAGTATCTCAGGAGGCTGTAGAAAGAGGGCATTGCAATGTCTATTGATTGACAGACAATCCAGAAAGTAATTGCATTGGATACTCATACACCTCCAAAAAATATCACTTGAACAGACGAAAGAGACAGTCATTATTAATACCTGCTTGTCCAGGCTACTATTTCACTGGGGCTTATTCAGTATTTTCTTGAAAGGTCTTACATGTATTTCTGTAGGTTATAGTATTGAAAATGCTTCAGATGTGCAAGTTATTCCTTCTGCTAAAGGAAAATTGACTCTATTATTTGAAGGCTTTTAACAATCATTAAAGAAAAATACAGGCAGAAGAACATAGAGGAAAAGACTTAGGAATACAGCTCCAGAATACAAAACTGAATCTAAATACATGAATGAACAAAATTAGATGTTATGATCTCATTTTTTAGCTGTATGTGGATTTCTCTATACTTAATAGTCCATCAAACTATATTCAATCTCCAGCCTTTTTTACGAGCATTGTAATACAGATTTTTTTAACATGATTGTGCTAGCACTGCAATATAATACAGTGCTGAAATAAGTGTAGATTATCAAAGACATTTTATAACTACGCATAAATAGAGTTTTTGGAGAAAGGCGCTGGTGTCACAGCCATGTCAGAATTCACTGGTCCATCTCTTAATTTTTATCTAAAAATCAATTTTATAGACAATGTGACAATCCTTGCAGCATACATTTGTAGTAGTATATGCACTGTGCTAGTGGCAAATACCAGCCTCTAGTCTTGCAGTAGAACAGTATCAGAAGTATTATTTGATTTTTCAGAAGTACCTCTGTATATCATCTCTTGATGTCTAAATGTAACATAGCCATTTATGACATTGCACCCTTTTTCCAGGAGATACTTTTCCTGCAGGGCAATCTCTCTGGCATCATAAAGCAGTGATGGATTAATCCTCTTCCATAGTTTTTTTGCAAGTAGGAGGCAATGTCGTTTCAAATATAGAGAACTGGTATTATCCAATCTCCCCCTTTTTCTCAGTTTGGGGAAATTTTGGGTTTGCTTTTTTATGAAGACTTGCATAATCAGGGCAAAAAGCAAAGGGATCAAGTATCTGTGAATACAAAGCAGGAACATGAAGTATTAGGTTTTCACTGGACTCCACCTGTGAAATGATGGCCAACAAAGAGGTGCCTATGTTGTGGTTTGTGGTCAATGTTCATATATGACATGGGTGTGGCAATTTCTCTTATAGGGCTGTACATTTATCCTGCATTTCAGATAGAAACCAGTCACTTTTTGAAACTTGGAGGTAAGGAAGAGCTGCTTCTCTGCAGCTCCCTGCTTTTTCTGCCACACCTCTTTTCTTTTTCTTATTTTGCTCTGGAAATGAAGAGAAAGTGAGGTAGAAGGGAAACACTAAAAATGGATCTATGTGTAGCTAGTACAAAAAACTCATTAATTCATTCTGCATGAGTATTTGCCTCCCAAAATGTTTACAAATCTTAGATTAAAAAGGATTTATTTACAAAACCATAAAAATTTGACATTCTTAGTTCTGCCTGCTGTGGTATGGAGCACTTTATGAACTTGCTGCAGATGCTGATGTTTCTTTCATATGTTTTTCTCAACCTGTTTTGGGGAGTTTTGACAAGCATTCTTTAACAATCAAATACACAGGTCTGTTCAGAAGAAAAGGAAGAGTGCAATTTGTGTGACACTGCTATGTTCTTACAGTCCCAGAGCCACCCTCTCTGGGTGACTCACTTCCATGAAACAAAGAAAGTAAGATTCAAATGGGTGAGGTGACGTGGAGTTTCAGGTCACTGATGTTCACATCTTTCTACCCTTTCCCTTCAAAGGTTTAGTGTGAAGACACACTGGAGATTGTAAAATGCCCTGAATGGGTCTATGGACCTATTTATCAGCCCCCAGAGCTTTGTAGCAACACTTGATAAGCCCCAGATCTCCATCAGCAGTATCCCTGTGGATGAGCAGAACATAATAGCAATGGGCAAGTCCAAACAGCATCCCAGCTCAGCTCCCCCAAGCAGAAACCTGCCAAGGCAGCGAGCCAGGGTAGTAAAGGAGTGCCTGCGAGAGCCCAACCGCCACTACATTACATGACTGGAAATCTAAAGTCCCCAGAGCTTTTAAAAAGCTATGGAAAGAGAGCATTTCTCAACACTTAGTTAATAGGAGTTGGGAAGGGAAAGGAAGTTTCCTCTGCAACAAGTACCTATTTTATTTCTAAGTTTTGATCACGTTTTTTTTAAGATGGCCTGAAAACTAGGACAGTCACACAAAGCAGAACTATACAAGGCCACCATAGCAGAGATAGAAATAGTAATGCAGTCGGAGAAAATTACTTTTTTATCTGATTACTCTTTCTTTCCTCAGCTGGGTCAAGTACTCACTATAATTCTGTTTCTCCTTCTCTCTGTTTCAAAAAAAAAAAAGGACTTTGCTGATCACATATGATAGGATCATCAAACTTGTGAAGCAGAATTGTGTGCACTTATGCTACCTGCTGATAAATTTTACTTGAAACTGAAATGCTCTTTAAATAACTTCAGAAAGGCAGTAAGAACTGCATACAGATAGGTCAAGAAATCTAAAAGCTTAATAAATCATTGTTTTCTTATAGGTGAGACTTAGACAAAACTCTTCTTCCCTTCAAGCAGAATATTTCATGCTCATCCAATAACACTTCAGTTAAAAACAGCTCTTCTGCTCCCCAGGTATTGTTCTATCCCAAAAGTGAGACCATATTGAAAATTTAAATTTTCTCCTCAAGGTCTGCCATTCTGTACTTCTTAAGTGGAAGAATTCTAGGGAAAGCCCATCATGTTTTACCCTATAGCCTCACTGTGCAAACTCATCAGTACTTAAAAAAAAAAAAAAGGAATTGATTTTAGATTTACAGGTAACAAGTACCTAAAAGCAGAACTGAAAGCTGATTTGAAGCTTCCAATTCAGTTTCCTAAGAAGGCAAACTTTAATGCCCAATAGCTTGCAGGAGTTGCTGATAAAATCTAAAATTCATGATTTAGAAATCTATAGGTTGAGGTTTTTTATTCTTTATATCTGCATTTCATACTCAGAAATTTTTGTGTTCTGTCTCAACAAGATGAAATATCTTTGTCTGATGTAAAAAATGATTAAGAGATAAACCTCCAAAGGGCATAACTTCTCTTCTGTTCCTCCCAGTCCAATAAACAGGTGGGGGGTTGGGGGTGGGGGTGGAGAGAGAGATAAAATAATTACATCAAATACCATAAATGATAGTAAAAGAATTTATGAAGAGGGACTGATGACCTTAATGTGAAACCACATGCAGCTAATGCAATTGTCAACTCAGAGCAAGCAAACAGAAGGGCAAGGACCCGTTACTGCTATTTAAAGTGAAAAATCCTGGTTTCTCATTGCTCACTACAGCGTCATTTGCTTTGGGGTTTACTTTTTCAGCTTTTAAATAGTTCACATGTTCTGTGTGAATTGTCTAAGGTTCTTGTTTCACTTTCATCCAGAGCTTTTAATTTAGGTAATTTGGTATAGCTTGTACAGAAAAAAAAAAAACAAACTAGGAAATAAAATGCTCTCTTGCTGTAGGCTAGTGCTTGCTGTGTGGTCTTGTCCTAGTTCAGCAGGAGGGACCAGTTGTCACTGGGTGGGAGTAATAAAGCTATGTATTCTACCCCCTCTATTC
>JAWWEE010000319.1:0-13303 GCA_035221455.1 Xenops minutus | reverse complement strand
TCTACGCCACAGAGCAGGAGGTGATGGACATGCAGCCCTTCATCAAGGGCTCGCTGCAGGAGCTCCAGCGGCTGCAGCCGCCCACAGCCACAGACCAAGTGGAGCCCTTTGCTGAGTGCAGGGCCAGGCTGCAGGCGCTGGTGGAGCGCGTCACGGGGCGCCCAGGTGAGGAGACACTTGGCCAAGTGGGTTGGGGAGTTGGGAACTGAAAGCAGAGATGAAGGTTATGACCCTTGTGTAGGCCATATTCTCCATGGGTTTCTTATTTCCTTCAACGTCATGACTCATCCTATTCCCAGCCTTGGAGGTGTTCAAGGCCAGGCTGGATGGAACTCTGAGCAACCTGGTCTAGTGGCAGGTATCCCTGCCCATGGCAGGCAGGTTGGAACAAGATCTTTAAAGTCACTTCCAACCCAAACCATTGTGTGACTTGATGGAGCTGTGCCCCAGCCTTTGCTCACACACTGAGCACTCTGCAACCTCCCCCAGGGATGGGATGGTGGTGTTGCTCCCATCACTTGCAAAGCATCAATGTCTCTTGCCCTTGCAGAGTGTGGTGGGTGGTCCCCAAACACAGTTTTACTGGGAGGGAACGTGGTGGACCCCTTGGAATGATTCCTGTGCTGCTGTCTCTAGACCTGGGCCATGATCTCCTTGGCTTTTTGTGAGTGTCCACCACTGAGCTTCCCAGGGCAAGCTTGTGTGCAATGGAAGGTCCATATAGGACTCCAGGACTGATGTTCTGGATGTAGCTTGGAGTTTCCTGGGGACAGTCTGCACCCCACTCCACTCCTTGCATCTCCATTGCACAGTAGGCATCATCTCTGTTTCCCTTCTCCACTTCACCAAGGCATGCTGTGAGGACCCTTGGAGCCCTGACTGTCTCCTCTTGCTTCCTTCATCCCTGCTTCCTGCAACAGGTACCCCTCCTTCCCGGCACAACTCCTTGTCTGATGAGAGCACTGTGATCCTTGACCTCGGGCATTCTGGGAAGGATTGCCAAGCACATGGACATCTCCCCCCAGAGCTGCTGGCCCACCACAAGCCCTCTGCCTCCGTGTTGGACCCCTCTGGCAGCAGAAGACACATGTGTCCAAACCAGGGAGGGCATATGTCCCCCAGCCTACCCACAGCTCCAGCCCTTCTGATGCAGAGGGAGCAAGAAGCAGAGGAAAACTCAGGCTCAGCCCATGGGGACGCTGTGCCTCTTTCCAGAAGCATCCAGGACACCCTGGCCTCCCTGCAGGAAGGTTTTAGTGGATGGGCCAGGTCCAACATGCAGCAGATGGACAAGCTCCTGAGGATAGGCACTCGCCTCGTGCAAGCTCAGCAGAGGGCAAACATGCACCTGGTGGCTCTGACCCGGGAGGTCCCAGCCATATCCCAGTCCCTGGCCACCATCTCCTCTGCTGTGGGACCCCTGCTGCAGCCCGTGGCCTGCCCACAGAACCCCTCCACTGCAGACATGGACTGCCCACAGAACCCCTCCACTGCAGACATGGACTGCCCATCTCTGCCCTCCGACCTGCTGGACTTATTCTCTTCCAACACGCCGCAGAAGGATGAACTGCTGGTCCCAGCAGCTGCTGCAGCCCCTTCCCCTACAACACCCCCTCCTGCCACGTCCCCCACCAGCCCAGCGTGCTCAGAGGCCCCCAGCATAGACTCTGAGTGGGAATACTCCAAATCAATACACCCCACCAGGGGCAAGCGTCGTGGTAAACCCCGCACGAGACTTCGGAAGCAGAGGAAATGATGGTCGTTAAAGCAGGATGTTTGTCATGGACTGTGGCTGCTTCCACAACCCTTCAGAGGTCCCCCTGGAGACCTTTAGGGCTCCAACTCACCTTGCCATGCCAATAAATCCTCCTGGGATGAACAGTGTACTGGTGTTTTGCTGGGTTTGGGAAGGCAGCAGCTCCCCCATCAATGCGCTTTCACTGCTGCTTGGCAATAACTTGCTCAGGAACAGCATGAGTCTACTAATTTTCCTTTTTTATTCCTTTCCAGTTCATGGCACCTCCTGGCTGATGGGTCTGGGGTGGGTGGGAGGGCAGCAAATCCAAATCCATATGGGAAAGCTGGAGGAAAGGATTTACTGTAAGGATGGGTGAATAGATGGTGCCTGGGAAGAATGGGCACCTCTCCAGCCCAGCCTGGAGCTGACTCCTGGTTTTCAGCTTCAGCAGCATCTCCAGGAGGTGACCCTTTGAGTAGGTGCCCCCAGAGTCACCTGCACCTTCTGCAGAGGCTTTTCTTCAAGGCTGCTTGAGCTCTGGCTCGTGGCTGGGACTTTGCAAGATTTCATTGGAATGAGATCAGCCAAGCTGGCTGGACACAGGGCTGCAGGGCCAGGGCAGACTTTGTCCCTTGAAGGCACTTTTCTGTCTGAGGTGCCAACACCTCAGCATGAGACATGCCACTGCATGCACTGAAACAGCCCTCAGAGGCAAATCATTTCCTGCCCTGCCCTGCCCAAATCCCATTGACTGTGATGGTTTGGTGGCCTCCCAAAGGAGGCTTCCTTCCCTAAGGAAGCTTGTAGGGTGATTCATCTGAATCAACCTGCCCCTGAAGAATTTGTCTCCCCATGGAGGAGGCAACCTGCTGCTGAATCATCTCCAGAAGGATGGACTGCCCACACACCTTGGGGACCATTTTGCCCCAGGCCTAATCATTCTAATAATTAGTAGAAACAATGATTATTTCTTATAGCAAACAGCTCTAAATTATTCCTAATAAGGAAATTATCACCCCCTGCTCCATCCCCCAGCAGCCCTGCTACAGAAGGACCCCATGATCTGGAGGTGGGAGATACAGTCTGGAGGTGGGACACACCTGTGTGAATCCTAGATGGTTATTCCCAAAAAACAGGGAAAAACTGAAGCTAGCTACACAGCAAACTCAGGATCTCTTCTGTGAGCAAGGGACCCAATCCAGCACGTTGTTAGATCCCATCCCAGGGGTTCCACAGGGAACTGGATGCTGTCATCTGTTTCCAGTTGCCCTGATGGGATGCTGAGCATCACCTGGGCTGGGAGCGGCTGTGGGAGAGGTGAGCTATAAAAGCTTTCTGAGCAGCAGTTGCTCCTTGTGCTGAACCCTGGTAGGCAGGATGAGACCTGGGGACAGGCTGGGGTTGGCTCTTTTGTGCTGGGTTTTTGGAGGTGGGGTTGCATACAACCCCTCAGGTCTCTTTAGAGGGGAGGCAGAGCTATGGAGGTATGGAGGGGATCCTTCCCTGGGGCAGCCTAGGACCTTCTCCCAGCCCTGGGCATGGGTGGATTTGTCCCAGCTCCAGGCCATGGCCCCCCTGCACCCTGTGGCTGTGCAGTGCCAGGAGGCACAGGTGGTGGTCACGGTGCACAGGGACCTCTTTGGCACTGGGCGCCTGGTCAGGGCTGTGGATCTGAGCCTGGGCTCAGCCTCCTGCCTACCGGTGGTCTGGAGCACCTCTGAGACCACTGTGACCTTTGTGGCTGGGCTGCACGAGTGTGGCAGCACCCTCAGGGTAAGTTGTGGGGGGCTGCATCTTGGCTTGTACTCTGCTGCCTTGGATTGCTGAGTCTGAAAGGGTGTATGATGTAGTTGAGCTCAGGGAAATGCTCCTAAGTTTTCTTGGAGGTTGAGCACCTCAGTCAAGAGCAGCAGGAGCTGTGCTGACTTGTCTGGGTCTGTGTGGGCAGGGGAGAGGCAGAGAAATCAGTTTTGTCCTGATGAATACAGAGGTAGCTAAATACTCTAGGACTATTCGTGCTGCTGCTGCCACCTCCAGGGTGGAGTGCAGAAGATCTGATTTTGGAAGCTGCTGCTTCTTATGAATACTTTAAGAAGCATCTGAGTGCTGCTTATGGAGTGTGGCATGAAGCTGCATCACCAAAAACTTAAAGTTGAAGTGGTCTGGGCGGGGGGGCGTGAGAATGAGGGACACTTGCTTATACTCCATCCAGCAGATGAAATGACTCTTTGATATCCTGAGAGTCAGACCTTCCTGTCTGTTGTTCCAGGGCATGGAAACTATAGAATAAAAATAAGAATCAGCTAAACCACCTCTGCTAAGAATCAGCTAAACCACCCATCCAGCTCTGCTGCTGGCCTGGGACAGGCTGGAGTAGATTCCCATCCCAGAGGATTTCTGTGTTAGGATGAGTGCCACTCACCTGCCTTCAGCACAAATGCTCATGGCTGAGGATGAGGAAAAATCATCTCAGGGTTGAGTCTCTGGTCTTGAATGAGCAGCTCTGGGCGTGTGGGGACAAAGGAACTGGTCTCTTGATGACTGGATAATTGTCTTGTCTTTTCCCAGGTGACCCCTGATTCTCTGATCTACACCACCAGCTTAAACTACAGCCCAGTTCCTGCTGGCAGTGCTGTTGTCATCCGCACCAGCCCTGTCGTGGTTCCCATTGAGTGCCACTACCCCAGGTGAGCCAAGGCAGGTGAGCACCAAACAATCCAACCCCTTCTGCTGCCACAGAGAACTCAACTCGGGGCATTTCTCCTCCCCAGGAGGAACAATGTAAGCAGCAATGGTGTCAAGCCCACCTGGGCACCCTTCCGTTCCACCCTGTCCTCAGAGGAGAAGATGCCCTTCTCTCTGCGCCTCATGAATGGTAAGTTTGGGGTGAGGATCACCTTTGGTGGCCATGATTCCACTAGATGGTTCAATTTTGGGCAGTACCCTGGGTGGGAGCAGTGAAGCCCAAACCAGTTTCCCATTGAAGAGTGACCTCTGTCCTTTCAGATGACTGGAGTGCTGAGAGACCCTCCACTGTATTTCAACTGGGAGAGGTCTTCCACTTCCAAGCTGGTGTTGATGCAGAGAACCACGTGCCTCTGAGGCTCTTTGTGGACAGCTGTGTGGCCACCCTGACTATGGACAGGACCTCTTCTCCCCAGTATACCTTCATTGACTTCAGTGGGTAAGAGCTGGCTGTGTCCTTGTTCAAACAGCTCTTGCTGCAAGTTTATGGAGATGTCTGACAGTGGGACCCTGCTGGCCCCTGTATTTGTGTCCAGGTGCCTGGTGGATGGGCAGCTGGATGATGCCACCTCGGTTTTTATATCCCCAAGACCCAGGCAAGATGTGCTTCGGTTCACAGTAGATGCTTTCAAGTTTGCAGGAGACTCCAGCAATCTGGTAAATCCTTCCTGAAGCAATTAACTCCTTTTTTCTGGAGGAGGGCCTTGCTTTCCATTAGGAAATTTAAAGTGGGTTTTGTCTAGAATTATGTTCCCAAGGCAACTGCCTCATAGCAAAGTATGAATGAGGTCATTCTGTACCACTGCTGCTGGATCCTGGCCCTCTGAGCCAAGGATCACTTTTGATTCTAGTAAAGACAAGCACTTCTGATGGGCTTTGAGAGCTGAAATCCTAAGTGGCTTGAAGGAATTGGAGGGGTTTGGGCTGCCCTGGGGAGTTGGTGGCCCCAGTGGGGACCGAAATCATGGTTTGGTGGAAAGACATGAAGGCATCTGATAGTCAAACCCCCCTGCTCTGCCTACCTTGCTCAGATCTACATCACCTGCCACCTGAAGGTCTCCCCAGCTGACCAAGCTCCAGACCCTCTGAACAAGGCGTGTTCCTTCAGCAAAGCCACCAGTCTGTAAGTAGCTGGAACAACTGCTTGGCCAAGGGTGAGAAGCTCGGGCTTCTCATATGGTGTATCACCTCTCGGAGAGGTGGGATCAGACACCTGGGTTGAAGGGTCTGAGACTCTCCTGACAGACCCCAGAACGTGTGGGGCATTCCTACCAATGTGTGGGCCTCTCTTCCAGCTGGGTTCCTGTGGAAGGTACCCAGGATATCTGTTCCTGCTGTGAGAGGAGGAGCTGTGGCTTGGCTGGACACTCTGGGAAGCTCCATGCTCCCTCCCGATGGCCTGGAGGACGTGTCCGGAGAGAGCTGCCCTCCCAGCCTGGTATGTCTCTTGGTCTGTGCCAAGCTGGAGCTGCTTTACCCCCTCTTGGCTCCTTAATGCCAGTCCAAGACTTTGGGGAGGCTCAGATGAGTTGGAGCGCTCACAGGTCCTCCCTTTCAGATCCCTTGGTGAAAGAAGCAGATGTTGTGGTTGGACCTCTCTTCATCCACAGCTGGCAGGATCACAGAGTGAGGAGGGTTCCTTCACAAGGTAGGGCAAAGCCAGGGAAGGGGGATAGTTCAAGGGATGAGTCCTGGCTCTAACCACCTCCTTCCTTTTCCCTCCTAGCTGTAGGTCACCCATGGATGGTTTTGGGACTGGCTGCAGTTGCAGGGTTGGTCATCCTGATCCTTGCTGTCTTGGGAGCTCTGACTGTCTGCCAGAAACCCAGCAACCCTGTCTGAAAGCTGAAATTACAGACTTACACTCCCTCCAACTGGTATTTTTTATTGGATAACTGTGAGGGTCTGGGTGAGGAGAGGGAAGAAGTCTTCCTTGAGAAGATGGATGGAATACTCATGTTGACCTTAACTGTGCTGCTTTCCCTCCCTAATCCCAAATTTATCTCCTTCTCCTCCAGCCCTGCCCTCAGCAGAGCTTTGTATGGCCTTACTGCCCCTCCATGAACTCCTAGAGTACCTCTTTGGGAACTGATGTGAAAAATCCCGACCTGGATGCTCTGTTTGCTCACTGGTACAACTATGGAGTTGGGTTTAGTCTCCAAACACTTTTACTTTTTCATGATGTTGTATGGGTCTGCTTGATGCTGGAAACTCTGTACTCAATGAGTGAAGCATTTAGTAAAACTTGAACCACTCTCCTCTTGCCTCAAGCTATTTTTGGGAGGACAATCCAGCTTTGCTGCATGAGGAAGCTAGCACAGTTTGAGGGTCGGTGGGTTTGGCTTTTCCTGGGACAGAGAGAGGCAGGAATTCCAACCCTGGCCCAAGGACTGTTTACACATAGTTGTACGTAACAAGCCTTGGCAGAAATGTATAAACAGTCCTTGGGCCAGGGTTGGAATTTCTTCCTCTGCTTCCCCTTCACCCCCCTCCAAAAAGGGACTTTCTGACATTTCTGGGTCATACTTGCTTTTTTTTTTTCCCCTCTCCCAGTGCTGTGGAATGTGGGCTCTTCTGTTCAGCAGAGTGGCCATAATGGCAGGACACTTATCCCCAAACCCAGGACCCTGGTGCTCTCCACAGGCAGGGAGGGGTTCCCACTTTAACCAGTGGTGGGAATTGGACCAGCTGAACATCTTGAAATGCTATTTGTTGTTGGAGCAAATTCAGGTGCCTGGATTCGTGGAGAAAGTGACACCTGTGAGGAGCTGGGCTTTGCCCACAGCATGGCTACCTCTTGGGCTGCATTTGCAGAGAGTAGGAGGGCTCCTGCAGCCCTTTAACCTGCCCCAGGAGACTTGTCTTGGTTGTAGAAAACAGAGGAAAGGGATCTTTTGCACAAGCTCGTGTGTCTTGAGGAGTTATCCAGCACCCTGGAGACCCTCAGCCAGATGTCCTAGAATAAACATCACCTTGCACTTTTTGGTACAGGGTCCCAAGCTAAACTTTAGACTTTAGATGACCCAAACCTGCTCCTGGAGAAGAAATATTTTCTCCTTTCATGCCACAAGTTGTGTCTGCTGGGACAAGTTGAACCTTCTCATCACCACTTTCTTCTTGATCAGCACTTTCTCCAGGTGTTTAGAGCCCTGACCACTTTTTGGCACAGGTTCAGGGACTGTCTCTGGTTTGCTGAGACACACAGAGGGACCCTTAAAATAAAATCCTTCTCAAAAAACCTCCCCTGGTGCCAGGAAGGAAGATAAGTATGGGCCAAATCTGGTCAATAACGAAATGGGAGATAGGAAGTTCTCTGTCTTTCCATCCCATTCCAGCAGCACCTTCCTGAACAGCACCCCTAGCACTGACTGAGAGTTTTGACTTAAGACTTTGCTCTAAGGGAAAATGAGATGTGCTTTATAGGATGGTGGGGCAATACTGGAGTTTATGCTTTTTCAGTGCCCTGGGACTTTCTGCTCTCTGCCTTTCCCAAAAAATGAGCTCATGCTCTTTCCCATCTGTGCTGGTCTGTGACTCCACTTCCCTTCATCTAATGTATTGTGCTTGGAATAAAGTTGGGATGGTAGAAATCCCCTTTTTTTGTAAACAGCCCCTCTTCCCAGAGTCTGTGAGCACAGGTCCCTCTGGTCTTCCCCTCTGCTTGTTTGAGCTGTGTAAACACAAGGTGATCTGTCCAAAGGATTTATTCTCCTGTTGGGATTAAGCCCTGGTACCCAGAGATCCATGTAGCCCTCTGTGGGGAAACCAGGCATCTCCTGTGGTCCTTGCAGCCAAGGACTCATCTGAGCAGAGATTCTTCCCCCAGAAATGGGGCAGCCACATATTTACTGAATCAGCATCGGCTGCTGCCCTTATCTCACAGGAGCTCAACCTCTGGAATCCCTGGCATTTCCATGCAAGTGCCAATTTCAAGGTATTTTAAACACATGGGAGAAGTCCTAGACCTGCTGGCAGCAGCAGGGATGGGGCATTGCCACCTAAGGAAAAAGCAGGTTTTATACTGGTCCATAAATCTTTCCACAGGTGGGTTTTGGGGATGTTGAGTCAGGTACAAGCTAGTCCCAGGTCCAAAGCCTGTGGGATTTCTGCTAGGATTGGGCTGGTCAACCTCTGCTCTCTTCCTTTTCCCAGAAATGCTTCAGCTGTTCCAGTTCATACATCCAAATCAGGGCTTTATGCTGTCCCTAAGGTTTGCCAGGGACATCCTGAAAGATGGAGAGGGATTTGGGGTATGAAAAGGGACACCCCTTATATGGAGCCAGGGGGATTCTGGTGGCAAAAAAGAGGAGAGACACTCGAAAGAAGGGACAGAAACTCCATAATAATAATAAGGATAATGAGGCTTGTAATAATATAATTAAATAACCCCATAACAATGGGTTAATAAATAATGAGGCTTGAAAATCTATAGAATTTCTTTTTAAGCAGCTTTCCTTTTTCTCACCAGGCCCCTTTCCCTGAAGACAATAAAAGAAACACAATAGAAAGAGCTGGGGAAGGACAGCAGAGATAAAAAGGAATGGTTGGGGCTCTGACCTCACTGCTGATGTTGAAACCAGGGGGCTGTTGGGCCCTTGCTGAGAACAGCCACACTTGTGACAGTGGTGGGAGCTCTTCATTGCTGCATCCTGGCCCTGCTGAGAGCAGGGGGATGCACAAAGCCCATCTTTGGGATCAAACTGTGAGCATGTGGGCTGCTGGCCCCCCACCACATCAGCATCCAAGCAGAAAACCAAAGTCCCAGCGGGACCAACGGTGCCAGGCTGGGATGGTCCTCGGGATTTGGGATCATGGAGCCTGCTCTCCTCACTGCTGCTACCTCCCTAGCAGCCTTGAAAAGCCCTTTATCGCTTTCTAACCTAAACAAGTCATTTTGTACCCGTCTCCCTGTCTCCAGCTTCTGCTGAGTTTTACAAACAACACCCCCGAAGAGGCTGATGAGGATGTTTGCTCTCGCCTGGGAACGGGGAGTCCCAGCACCCCGGAAATGACGGGGTCGTGCCTCCCCTCTCCCTGCACCCACGAGGGCTGGCCCTTGGGTGCCATTGGCCCCCCAAGGGGAGCCCAGGGACAGATGGCTCCTGCTCCTGGAGGGTTATAAAGGCTGAAGGAGCAGCCCCGCTCCTCTGTGCCAGGCTTTGCTGGAAGAAGGAGGGATGGGACTCGAAGACAGCTTGATCCTCACCCTTCTCTGCTGCGCAGTGGGCGAGCTGGCTGCCTACCCACCCTGGGATTTCTCCTGGGGTGACCTGGCGAGCCGGGACGCGCGGGCAGACCCCAACACCTGGTCCTGGGTGGGGGAACCCCTATCTCCAGGGACCTACAGGCAGCACCCAGTGATAGTGCAGTGCCAGGAGGCTCAGCTGGTGGTGACGGTGCACAGGGACCTCTTCGGGACCGGCCGCCTGGTCAATGCAGCCGACCTGACGCTGGGGCCGGCAGCGTGCAAGCATTCCTCGCTGAACCGTGCCCTCAACACCGTCACCTTCGCCGCCGGCCTCCACGAGTGTGGCAGCACCGTGCAGGTAAGACCTTCTCCCCTGCACTGCTTCCTCCAGTCCCAGCACTGCACCCGGCTCCCCGTCTTCTGGAACGGCTGCAGGGGCTGTGCATCACGCAGCCCCTGTGAGGCCAGGGGAGCTGCAGGTGGTGGATGCAGGGCACCATAGAAGAACACCCCAGGGGAAGGAGGAGCAGGTAGTTCTTCCAAATTGGAGCATTTTTCCCACTGCTGCTTTGCCCGTTCCGCTGGATAGCACAAAGCCATTTCACTCATTTGACTAATTTCACAATCTATTTCACTCTATTTCACTTGTGTTTTAGCCTATTAGTTTAATTATTAATTAATTAGTTTAATTAGTTTATTAGTTGAGCCTATTAGTTTAACTCACTGGGAACAGAGCAGGGCTCCTTCTCCATCCCTTTTTCCCCCTTCTCTTTGGATTTCCCTGGCATTTCCAGTTGGGGAAGGCTGGATTCATGTCCTGGTTGTGGTGCTGGGGATGGGGGGCGGCCTCTCCACTGGCATCTCAATGTTTTTCTGCCCAGATCACACAGGATTCTCTCATTTACCGCACACTGCTCAACTACGACCCCAGCCCTGCCAGCAACCCCGTCATCATCCGCACCAACCCTGCCATCATCCCCATTGAGTGCCACTACCCCAGGTGAGGCCTTCCTGCCCTCGGTGTCCCCGCTCTAGTCCCTGGGGATCAGTATGGGGCCATGTCCTGATGCACAGTGGTCCTTATCCAGGAGGGAGAACGTTAGCAGCAATGCCATCCGGCCCACCTGGGCTCCATTCAGCTCCATGCTGTCAGCAGAAGAGAAGCTGGTGTTCACCCTGCGCCTCATGAATGGTAGGCAGGCAGCCATACCAACCTGTGGATGGGGATTTGCCACCTTTTTCCAGTGCCAGAAAGTCCCCCAGCACCCCAATGGGGACACCACGGCAAACCCCATTGCTCCTGCTTTCGGGCTTTGCTCCTATGAGAGCTTGGGGACAAGCAGAGCCAACGCCTCTTTGTTGTCACCCCTTGTAGAGGACTGGAGTGCTGAGAGACCTTTCACTGGCTTCCAGCTGGGGGATATCCTCAACATCCAAGCAGAGGTGGGCACCGAGAGCCACGTCCCGCTGAGGCTGTTTGTGGACAGCTGTGTGGCCGCCCTCAGCCCCGGCGCTGACTCCTCACCCCACTACACCATTATCGACTTCAATGGGTGAGCCCCGGGACACGTGGGGTGGGTGGGGGACCCACCAGGATGCTGACTATCCCCCTGCCATCCCACACCAGGTGCCTGGTTGATGGGAGATCAGACGACACCAGCTCTGCCTTCATCACCCCCCGACCCCGAGAGGATGTGCTGCGCTTCAGGATCGACGTCTTCAGGTTTGCAGGGGACACCAGGAACCTGGTAAGGCTGCGTGTCCCCTGCCAGCCCCAAAACCAGCTGCTGTCCCCACTGGTGGGTCCCCACCTCTCTCCCTTCCTTCCCTACAGATCTACATCACCTGCCACCTGAAGGTGACCCCAGCAGATCAAACCCCGGATCCCCTGAACAAGGCTTGCTCCTTCAACAAAGCCAGAAACACGTGAGTAGACGCTGTGCCGGGATGTGGCACACACAGAAACGTCCCCAGCAACAGCCCCCAGCCCTGGTGTGGCACAAGGGATGGGGCACAAGTGTCCTGTGGGGGGACCTGGTGATGATCTTCCCACCCTGCTGCAGCTGGGCCCCCGTGGAAGGCACCCGGGATATCTGCAGCTGCTGTGAGATGGGCAACTGTGGGTCCTCATCACTGTCCCAGGGTCTCAACCCCCTTGAGCCATGGCCCGGCCGCCGCTTCCGCCGCCACAGTGCCAAGGGTAAGGTCCTCTTGGGGACAGAGGGGGTGCCCCGGGGTGGCAGGATGAGCTTCATTGCTCCTTCCTTCCTAGGGAAAGAGGCTGAAGCTGACGTGGTCATTGGCCCCGTTCTGCTCTCGAGGGACCCAGGCACGGCAGGACAGCGACAGGAGGACGGTCACGGTGAGTCCCTGCTGGATGTGCTGCTGTGATGTGGCCCCAGGGGCAAGCAGTGACCCCCCTCTTTGTTTTCCAGGTGGGGAGACGGCCGTGCTCAGCGTGGGGACGGGGCTGCTCTGCGTGGTGGCTGGCGTGGGGTTGGTGGGCACCGTGCTGGCCATCGCCGTGGGTCACAGGAGGTGCACCCGTGCCTCGGTGTGAGCGTGGGGCCAGAGCTGAATAAAGCCTGGGAAGGATAAACCGTGTCCGTGGTGCTCCCTCTGCCCCGGTGACACAGGGACATGGCTCAGGGGGGGCCATCCATCCCCAGGACATGGAAGTGCTGGAGCCCCCAGCTTCAAGGGAGTGCCCCAGCATCTCCACCTGTGTCCCAGCCCTTGCTGAGGCTCAGCATTGGAGTGGCCCCAATTATGAGGGACATGGGGGACAGTCCCCTTGCCCGAGAGGAATTCCAGATGGGCTTCCTGGCCTTGGCACTGCTCCTGGGGGGAATGGGTAGGAGGACAGGGCACAGGGCCCAGCCTCAATGGTCTCAAGGGGGAGTTGGGCCTCACCAGCCCTGCAGGGTTCTGGGAACAGCCCTCACAGACCCTCTCCATGCCCTTTCCACGGGATTTATTTCAGCTCCAGCCCCAGCATTTCCTTCACTCCAGCATCGCTCTGGGTCTGCTTCCAGCCCCAGAGGCTTTATTCCAGCCCCAGGGCCTTCATGTCCCCTCCAGTCCCAGAGCTGGTGTTTCAGGCCAAGCCCCTGTCCTACAACCTTTATTTAATAAACATTTTATATGTAATAATAGCAGAATTAAAAAAAAAAAAAAAGTAAAAAACATCAGAATAATAAAGCTCAAATGCAATAACACAATAAAACACAGTGGTAGGATAAAACAATAATAGAATACAAAATAGAATAATAACAGGAGAGTAAACCAGCTTTATTTTATTTAATTTTAATGGTCGATGCTCACGCCGCACCAGCGCCACCTCGCGGCCGCGGGCGGGTATTGCAGCTCCCCCGCTCCCCGCAGGGTCGGTCCCAAAACCGCGCAGGGTCGGTCCCAAAACCTCGCAGGGTCCGTCCCCAAAACCCCGCAGGGTCGGTCCCCAAAACCCCGCAGGACCCGGTCCCAAAACCCCGGAGGGCCCCCGGGATAGGGCGATGTGTGAAAACCGGGACTGTGAATGCGAAGGGGAGTGCGGGGCCAGGGAATGGTGCGGGCGGTGCTTGTGGAGCCGGGGCGTGGTTAAAGGGGGCCAGGTCTGGGAACGGAGGGGA
>JAWWEE010000318.1:0-13312 GCA_035221455.1 Xenops minutus | reverse complement strand
CTATCTATCTATTATCTATCTATCTATCTATCTATCTATCTATCTATCTATCTATCTATCTATCTATCTATCTATCTGTGTCTGTCTGTCTGTCTGTCTATCTATCTATCTATCTATCTATCTATCATCTCTCTATCCACTGAGTTGGCTTATTTTCCAGATGTAGTGATGTAGTTTTGGATGAAATAATGCAACATTTGCCTTAAGTTTACTTTGCATTATTGTACAACAATGTTCCTCCTTGGATTGCAGCATCTGGTGACACCTCCCAGCCCCTCACCTTTGCAAACAGTGAGGCCCAAAGTGACTGCAACGAGCTGGAATGGAAACTACAAATTTTTATGTGTTTCAACCTAAAATTATGGAGACGACTGTTGGGAAGCATGGGGCTGAGAGTAGGGGATATACATATTTAAAAGAAACAGGGAAAGTGAAGAATTCAGAGGGAAGAAACAAGCAGAACAAACGCAGAACAAAAAGGGAAAGAAGCTGAAGGTGACATGAACAGTAAAAGAAGGAGAAAGATCAACAAAAAAGAAGAGTGGAAAAAGCCCCGTGAAAGATAAATAGAACAGCAAGAGAAAGTAATAAAAATGACAGGAGCTATGAAATATGAATGTGCCTGCTCCCAAAAAACACTGGTCTATTTATAATATTCCAGGATGTGAGACACTCATTACACCATTAATATTAATGAAAATTGTTAAAATTTATTTTGGGGTGTTTACTGCTGTCCACTTTGCTGCTACTAAATAGCAAGGAATTAAAAGACCAAACCCACTGCAGAAGGAACAGATCTGACTGCAGCAAAGCATATGGGAGAAGTCTGCAGGGACAGAAGCTTGGAGAAAGAAAAGCACACCAAAAAACTGACAACACAAATCAACAAATGGAAAGTGAGAGACTGAATTGTAAAGGGCGGAAAACAACTGAGAGCCAGGAGAAGAGTAAAGAGGTCTCTGGAATATGAACTTCCCTAAAAAAATGCTCATTTAATGCCAAGAACAGCACATATTTCTCATTTACTGTGTTTCAATAAATAAGTGAATAAGCTCACTTTTAAATCAATATGCTGCTGAGGGTTTGCCTTTGCCTTCCTTTTGATTTCTCATTTTAATCACTAAAATGCTTCCCATGACTGCAAGTTCTGGAAACCAAGTATTCCACTTTCCCTAATCCAGCACCCTCCAGGCACGTGGCTGAAACAGTGGAAGTCACACCCTGCACAGACCTCCAAATGAACCCCCAGTGGCAATTATGATTTTAATATTTTATTTCCCTAAAGAGCACCCCTTAATCCTTTCTGGCATAAATTTGCTTGGCAAACTCTAACAGTGCACTTGGCTGGAGGTAATACAGGTGAATTCATGGGTTTGCCTGTAGGGTCTTTGTTATATGTGGTGTTTTATTACAATTTTGTTCTTTTTACAATCTCTTGCATAGATTAGCACTGTCTCCAAGAGCTAGAAGTTGCTAGAACCTCAGGCTACCCTTAAAGATTGAAATGCATTGAGTCAGTTTAATCTGAATAAAATATCCATCAGTCTTTTCCCGTATCGATGTTGAACACGAGCTTTTCTTGATCCTCTGAAAAAGAGAGCAGATTATTTTTCCTCCAGTTCAATTTTCCAAGGAAGACATGTAGGCTAATAATTTTCTTTTTAAAAAAATCCCGAGTCTAAAAATGGAATTGCCAAAAATGTTTTCACAAAGTGTGGTGTCGAGATGTTTTTTTACAGCCAGGATGCTTAGATATTTTTCTGATTACTTTCCCCTTATGGTTATTTATGATCTACCTAAATAATGTTGAAATAGGGTGCTTAAGCAGATATTTAGTGCTGAGTCCGTGATTCAGTATTCACAGGTGAATCATTTAAGGTAACATATCACAATAGTGTTTGGATATTGTTCCAGAACGTAAAAGCTGAATACAAGGCAACTTCAGCTGAGAGTAGTGAATTTTAATGTATTTTTTTTATTTGAGTTATTCAAATTTGCTTCAGTGTCATCCTGAAATCATGATTAATGGATGTGTCAATATAAATCTCAGAGAGGTTAGTTTAGAATGCGTGCAATAAATCTCATCATATTGCTTCTTGTCCTTAAGGATTACATTGAAACTTAATTTTAAGTTATGATGATAAGACGAATTCATACAAAGCATTGAGATTGCTTCAGGTTTTGAAAACACCAGGAAAATTTCTTCTCTAAAATTAATAAACTTAATGTAGTTTCTCTTACGTGCTCCATTTCTAGAATATGAGAGGGCAAAGGAGAAAGATAAATAAATAAATTCCTATTTAAGCAAAGGGAAATTTCATGTCAAATGTATGATATGGGATATATTTCAAAGTGCATACACACTGAAGTGTAACATCACACTTGTTCTGACATCCTGATGGGTGGCTGAGACTAATTAATTAACAGAGTGACCATTTTACCCTTTCATGTTCCCTGGGGGATTTCGTGTTTCATTCAGGACAACAACCATTCCAGATTATTTCTGTTCCTCATGGCAATCCTTTCTCTTTGTTAATTCTCTTTCAAAACAACGATGGGAGAAGTAAATGTGAGATATCATCTGCAAAATATCATCTGCAAAGCCCTCTGCCATCAGCTGGTGGGAATGCTTAGGGATAATCAGGTCTCAGTCCTGCAAATATTGTGAGCAATTCCAATTCTTGGCAATTTCAGGCCCTGGGAGGAGTTTTTAGTGTGATAGTAAGACTTTTATGTCTTGAGTCCTTTCAACCCTCTTGTATTTTAATTATTTCTTTGAGACCTGTCTTATATCCCTCAAAATAAAATCTCAGAACAATTGAAAAGAGCTTCTCTTTCCTAGGTTGGCTTACTCACACAGAAATTTTAGGCTTCTTTAACCCATCCTATTAAACTCAATCCTGGAATATTATAACAATAATGGAATGCAAGAGCGGTCATTTCTTCAGTCCAAATAATTTATTCCTTTAATTTGACCCCTAAGATTTGGGTTTTCCAAACAACCTGGTTACAGGGTTATTTCTAAATAAGATTCATTTTACATTTTCTTTTTTTTTTTTTTTAAATCTTATTACCCCATTCTTTCAATAGCTTTTCTGCAGTGGTGGATGTGATTGCAGAATGGGTTCACAGGGTATGTCATGAGTGCTAAATTCCATAAGTAAAGAGGTTAAATCACTTTTTTTTTTGTCAATAAACATATTGCTCCTTACTCTTAATTGTCAAGTCCACCAGCAAGGGATTTTTAGCAACACAGAGGTGAACAATCCCTATTAATTATTTCCCTAAGAGGTGAGGACACTCCTTGTAATCAATACAACAAAAATTGCCTTCCCTTCACTGAATTTCTTGTGTTAGGAGTGGAAGTGACATCCCCTTTTCAGTGGGATGTGGGAATGAAGAGGAGCTCCATTCCATTCTTTTGGGCTCTGCTTGGGAATGGCATCATTTCAGGAGTAATTGAGTTTTTAATTTCGCTAATTAACACCTGAACTAGAGATTAAGCCAAAGAAATCGGTTTCTTTAGGGAGCTGCGAGTTTAGGAAGTGCAGCATTTGTAATACAGTTCACATAAATAGAGTGAATTAAAGTTTCTAAGCGACGTGGGGTTTTTCCACTTGTGCCCTCTCTCTGCAGGGCTTTATAATTTGGGAGCTGGCATCAATTAAGACACATTTAGCCTTGGATTCCTTACAGTTTAGCCATTAATTTATTTGCTAATCCCACAGTGTTTCAGGGGTGCTTATTAATTGTGCCTTTGCAGAATAGATGCAGGTACATTTTAAAGCACAGTAATTCCTGAAGATATGAAGTGACAAGTTTGTAAATGGTAACCTGATGTGGATGAATAGTTTACTGAGATTAATTGAAGGGATATTCAAGCCTAACTCTCTTCTCCATAGCTGGAAATAGGAAGGGAAAGGAGGGGAATGACCTTCCTAAACACAGTTTAAAGGTAAACTGGCATAACTAAGCTGCAGTTATGAACCATTTGGAAGAGTTACTGCTCCCAGCTGCACTTCTCACCCTTAGCATTCCTGGCTATTTAAAAGTATTTCTATGATTGTACTGGAAACTAAGAGTTAGTTTTTAATGTCTTCTATTGTTCTAGTAACATGTTATAACATATACATAGATCAAAGTGATAGACTGCACCTTTTGAGGAAACAAATATTTGAATGTGTAGCTAGATAAAATATATTCAGTGCAGGAATTTATACAGCATGTCTAGCAATAAGTTTACACGGGCTCTCGTTGTTTAAAAATGCTCCTGTAATAAACCCCTGAAGTTTTAAATATGCATAAAATCCATAAAAAAACCCCAACCACTGAAAGATAACGGGTGGATTTTCTTGTCAGCCTTTTGTGTTTTCAGGGGACTAAGCAGTTATTGTTACCTGAGTGTATTTGAGCTTAAAATTAAACTAAAAATGGGCATGCATTTTTCAGACTTACCACCATCCTCTCTCTCATGGAATAAGCAGCAGTGATATGCAAGATGCTTAATATTGGTCAGATTTTGGTCTAGTTTGTAATTTCCCAAGGGACTGAAAGCAAGGTTTCCATTCCTTTGCCCCCTGCCATTGTCCTCCAGGATCTGTAAATCCTCTTGGACTGATGCATTGAGCAATTGTGCTTTCAAATGTCTAGAATTAAGGGCATTTATTAATCTTTAATTCTGAAAGTGCTTTCAGTCTAGGAAGGAGTTCTCGAGTCTACCGATGAAAGAAAATCCATACAGTTTTGGTCTCTTTTCTGTGAGCCCAATCTCTTTGGCACACATTCTGGCAATTAATTAATTAATTTCAACCACTTAATAATATAAGAAATGCTAGAGGAAGAGCATTAGGGATTTTTGAGGAACATACTCCATTAACTGTTGTATAGGCCATTAATTTCCTTGGGGTCTTATGAAGATTAATTAGCTAATGTGCTTTGAAGATCCAAAGTTGCTATTTAAATGCTGAGTTATAATTATTACTACCTCTCATGTGTTATGGTTGTATAAAATTTTATTGACAAATATATGCTTTCACCTCCACTCTCGTTTCAGCCAGTCTTGCAAGGGCAGAAAAACAAACCACTCTGGTGGCATTTCAAATCCCCATTCCTTTATATTGGGGATAAACAAAATGAACTTTGATTTAGAAAACAGGGTGTGAGAGAGATACAATAAAGACTCATGAAATTCTCTTGTAGCTATCCATTAATAAATACTGATGGAAAATTCCCCCCAGCCTGAACAGTGCCAGCTCTCTCAGCCTTTCCTCTCAAGGGAGGTGTGCAATCCCTCCATCATCTTCATGGACATTTTTTTGGATTCTCCCCATTGTGTCCATGTTTCCCTTGTACTGGAAACCCCATTCCTGGACACAGCTCCCCCTGTGCAGTGCCTTGGGTAGATGGTGTGATGCCTTTAGGCTTGCCCAGCACACTCCTGTGGCCAAGGAACTATAGCAAGGACAAACAGCTTTCAGCAAAAGAACCAGGTATTTTTGGTTTGGGAGTTGGGCTGATTAAACTGTTCATGTAAAATTCCCCCCCACACACTGAAAAAAACCTGTTAAATCACTATAGGAGCTGGATGCTGTTCTGCATCAGGAAGTTATCAAAGGGTGTGAGGAGTAGCATGAAGATTACATGTAGTGCTATACCATTAGATAGTGCTATACCATTAAATAGGGCTATACCATTAAATAGTATTATACCATTGCATAGTGCTATACCATTAGATAATGCTATACCATTGGATAGTGCTATACCATTAGATAATGCTATACCATTGGATAGTGCTATACCATTAAATAGTACTATACCATTGCATAGTGCTATACCATTGGATAGTGCTATACCATTAAATAGTACTATACCATTGCATAGTGCTATACCATTAGATAGTGCTATACCATTTAATAGTGCTATACCATTAAATAGTGCTATACCATTACACATTGTGACTTGTATAGAGTCAGAGACTTTATGTGAGAGTGGCCCCACCTTCCTTTGCTCCTGGGAGCAGTAATTTCACTTTGCAAATGCCAAATGTTCTACAAAGGTGTAACTCCCAGTCCTGGGACTGGGGCACAATTTACCTTGGTGTGGTTCTGGGACTCTAAAACTGGCCTGGTTTGTCAGTCTTCTGACCACACCCATCACAGCAATTGCTAATTCCCTTATATATACATATATATAGACCCAGAGAATGATATATTCAGGTTTGTCAGTCCCCAAAAAAAGGATGTAGACATCCCTCACAGAAGAGAGAGCTGAACTTTCTATTCCCCAAATTCTACTATCAAAGATTTCCATACCGTGTATGTAAGGGATGAAAATTATTGGATGTGAGAGCCCTTTGGGATGAATTTCTCTCTGAGCTACATTGGAGGCAGCAGAAAAACGTGGCAAAATATAAAAAACCAAACTGCTTAAGAGCATCCCAAGTAAACTTTTGCCTTTGGAGAAAGGTTTAATGTACTTCTAAAGTGGTTTATTTCAGGGATTGCCATTGTCTTGCAGGCACAGCATCTCAGACCATGGGAAGGTAAATGTTTCTCACCCAGAAAGACAATATCCTTCATAAGCCCAAAGAAAATGAATGTATTAAAGAAAAAGAATTGTCAAACACTCAATTTTCTGCTCTATAAACTTGGTCACTTGCAAATGGCCAGAAGAAAACTTGTACATCTAAACATTCAATTTTGGTAACCATTATATTTTATCTGCTTGCTTTTAAATGAAAAAGAGTATTAATTTAGAGAGTTTATTTGTTGTGGAATTTCTCCATAATTTATATATCTGTCTTACATAGAAAAGGCAAACTAGGTAATCTCTTTGGAAATTAAAACCTGTTCTTATTCTAAACACTTTTCCTCCATCACCTGTTGCACTGCTCTTTATTATAAATCAGGAAGAGAACACTTTATTTTTCATTATTTTTGCCTGGGTATTATAAAAATATCAACCTTCATGAGAAAAAAAAGAACTGAAATGCTTACATGAACTTTTCTTTTGCTGGTACAAAAGGCTAAAACCAACCAAAAAAACCCCAATCAAACAAACAAACCCAAACCAACAGTGACAACAATGATAAAACCCCCCACAACAACAAACCAAACATTAAGCTATGTATTTTATTTTAAATATAAGCACACTCCTCACCTAAAATCCTCAGGTAAAGGTGAGTAAAAATCTTCCCGAGGACTCTCAGCATTTCTAGGCAGGAAGAACATATTTCCATTCCATCTCCTCACCCTTTTTCCTTTGTCACCTCTCCTAGAAGGAACATTTCTGGGCTGTGCTGTGTGCACTCCAGCTATTCCCTAGGAAGTTTTAATTGAAAAGGTTGTAAAGCAGTGAGGGACTGAAATC
Organism: Xenops minutus; assembly: GCA_035221455.1. NCBI lineage: Eukaryota > Metazoa > Chordata > Aves > Passeriformes > Furnariidae > Xenops > Xenops minutus. The sequence continues at coordinate 5,944 of JAWWEE010000318.1, read as the reverse complement.
TTTCCTTTCAGCTCTTTTTCACTTGACAGCTTTGCTGGGGACAGTTAAAGGGAAGGGAAAAACTTGTGTTCTCTGTCTTTTCCCCTTCTTCTTTCTCCCACACCTTTCCATTCTTCCTAAAATTCTGCTTCTTTCTTTTTATCAATTATTTGATCCACCAGATTGGGAATAAACCCCAAGAACATTAGGACAGCCCTATGAGTCTCAAAGAGTCTATTATCTAAAATACTCAAAGAACATTTGCCAACGCTTCTGGAAACAGAAAGTAGGAATTAAATGATTATTTGAGAACATTCTGATTTTTAACTGAAGGTCTCTTATTGATTGTTCTTGAAACCGTGCTAACAAGTGACACTTCTGCAGGGTGTGTTAGGAAGGCTTTTAATTACAAGTATTTACCCTTGGAATTCAGGGTTGGTGCCATTGTCACTGGACTGACAATAGCTCTCTGCTTGCAGCAGGAAGACTTTATTTTTACCCATGTTAAATCTCTTGCTTTTCATGTAATTTGTGTCCCATTTCACCTGCAAAAGGTTTGGAGTGTTAGAAAACAGTGGGAACAGCAGTGACTTACCCTGGGAGGTGTGCAGTAAATAGCAGAGAAGATATTCATGGAGGAGGGAAGATCCTGATTTAGATTAGACTCAAAAAGCCCAGCTTTCCAGGGAGAATATATTTCCAAATAGTTTTGGTTTTTTTAAATCTGTGTTCTGTATGTTGAAATCCTGACTGAATAAAATAGCCAAATTCAAATAAATAAAAATATTTTATTCAAATAAATAAATAAAATAGCCTTCAGTGGGGCCAGAACTGCAACAGCAATAAGGGCTCGGTGCTAATTGCTCCAACCAGTGTGAGTGTGGAGGGACTCCAGTTGCAGTGAGAGCAAATCTCTCCCACAGGGCCTCTGATGGAGCTGATTTGAGACTCAAAAAGCAAGGAAAAAAATGTGATTGTTGCCTCATTGGACACCTTAATACAGAAACTGAATTTCAACCTTCTGCTAGGAATGACTTTCAGGCTGCTCCCATCGCAGTGTTCTGATTTAATACAATATATCACATTTCCACTCCTAGACCTCTAATTAACTTAAATCACTTATTATGACTGGTGTTCTAAAGGAACCAGCTGCAAAATGTCCCATTCATTATCACATAAACAGCGCTGGGTGTTGGTTTGGAATGTATTTAGGGGCAAAGAGAACATAGGAGACCTGTGAGTACAGAAGGTGTAAGCAGATTACACTAAATGAACTGGCATTTTTGTTACAAAGACTTTGGGGAACGGATAAAGAACTCCAGGCTACTAAGTTTGTAATAAAAATTTAGGAGTGTGACCAAAAAGTCCAACTGAAATTGCATGGAAGGTTAAAAGCACTCAGTGTGCACACACAGGATATTCTGGGTTACTTTTACATCACTTATTCTTCTCTGTGTGCTGGCAGCTTTTTCCTTCCAGATCCCAGAACCACAGGCTGGTTTGGGTTGGAAATGTCTCCTCTGAGCCTTCCCTTCTCCAGTCCTTTTCTATTCCTTACCCTGCTTTTCAGTCAGCATCTCCTGTTCCTATTTTATTACTCCCTTGTGATGTGACAGAATCCCGAGGCTCAACCAGAAGCCAAAATACTGGGCTGTTCCCACGTGCCCTGTAATTAAAGATCCCAGCTGCAAAATGCATTTGTAGCTACTGATGAGCAACAATCTGACATAATTCTCATCTGCCTGGCCAGCACAGGAAGGATTTTGCTTATATTATGTTTTTTGCCTAATCGCATCATCACTCTTTTCTAACCATATGTATTAAACTAGAATTTGGCCAAAATGCAGTGTGGCATCTGGCAACTCTTACAAGATCGACTGATAAATGTTTTTTAAGTTTGATTTTGCATTTATTTAGCGAAAAAAATACAGAAAGCCAAATAACACACTCAACAAATGTGTATTTTTCATAAAATTCTCTCAAGGCTGAACTTGCTTTGGTATTTATTTAAAGCAATTTGAACAGACCAAAGGGAAGTAATAACAAACTTTACCAAGGCTCCATTTCTTTCATGGATAATAAATTTGCCAGAATTCAATATCAGAGAAACTGTTCAGGAGTCATTATGGAATTTTGCAAACATAGGTGGCAAAGTGTTTCTCTTCATCAGGTAGGGATGGCAGACTTTGTAGTTCTCTTCTTTGCTTTAATAATCCTTCCCTCATTAATTCTTTGACATTCTATTTGTTAAACTACATATCTGAAAACAGAAATAGGATGATATCAAATTACAGGTTATGAATCATGTTGATAGAAATGCCAAATAATGTTAGAAAACAGAGGGAATAAGGGATTAATATGAGGGGGTATTTTCAAGATGCTTATGGCAACTGCTGTGCTTTATAAAGACAGCCTTGTATTGGCAATGCTTAACTCTGCTGCTCTTGCTTCTGTCTGAATGCAGATTAAAATTACGCATCACAATTAATAAGGATTAATATTATTCAACATTCTTTGCTCAAAAAGGAAAAACAAAAGGCTGAGTCACTTTACACAGGCAGATAAGCAAGCAAGTGAAGAGATGAGTGCCAATTAACTTGTGACCCGAATTTGGGGGTTTTACATTACAAACAGCCCCACTCACTGCCTGAGGCTGCTTCTCAAGCTCTCTACAGACATTGCAGCCTTTGCTTGTGGGAGATAAAATGAATTTCAGGATGGAAGAGCTGGAAGAACATGCTTTTAGAGAAAATCGTGGTGATCTAAGGACAGAAGTGGGTTTAATATTACTCCTGTGCTCATCATCCAGTGCAGGCAATATTGATCCCTTTAAAGGGGGAGGCATTGCTGTAAAACATCAGGCTCCTCATTATGGAATTTTGTGGCTAAACCAAGCCTGGCCACACAGAAAACACAATTGCATTGGCCTGCAGACCTGGGCTAGGATGTTAACTGTGAAATCCCAGGCCAGGGCAGTGCTGTGTTAGTCTGGGGAATTTCTCTTTTCCCTTCTGTTGTTTACAATGGAAAACGAGCACTGAGGAAGAATTCTATATGAAGAATTCATACAGAGGGGAAATCAAGGGCAGGTCACCCTCCAGCAGCAATGTGGAGATCTGCCAGTGTCATGGCAGATAAATACTAATTAACAAAAGAAAATAGACTAAGAAAGGGACCCTGGGCTTACATTATGAGAACCACAACACCTCAACCAACACCTGCCCCTAGCACTACAACAGGAGAATATTTCATCTGGTGCCTCAAACTATAAAAGTCCTTTCGAAGTGTGCCCAGGAAAAGGACGTGTCAAAGTCAGCACCTGAAGAAATAGGTTTCAGCTAGCTAGAACACTGTTTATTTATATGCTTGACTTTAGCAACAGAAGGCTGGGAAGGAATATTTTGACATGTCCAGGATGACGAATGACTTCAGCTCTTGGACTCAAATGTTAGAGCAGAGTTACTTTTCTCCCTCTTTATTTGGGAGTTCAGTGGTGATGGCACAAGTTCGAGTAAGGCAGTGATTTCTATAGTGTTTTTAATGTGTTCCTCCTGGATGAATAAATCTGTAGCAGTGATAAAAAGCAGGTGATAGTTAAGAACAAAATCTTAGTTTTCACCTGGTGTAGCAATGACATCCTGACTGCCAAAACCAAGAGGGAGTTACTATCAGCCATCTAATATACAACTAATGGCATGCCTCATCATCTGAAAAAAACCCCAAACAACAAACCAAAACAAAAAAAGGCAAAATATATATTTTCTCATTCTTCTTTAGACAAGGAAGCCCAACTAAATTCCTGTTGTCCTTGCAGGTCAGGTGTGCACTGCTGTCATTGCTTTCTGCTGGATTCCAAAGGTCCCCATCCCTGCCCAAGATTATTGGCCACAACTGGACACTGTGATTCCCTGTTATGCCTTGTAAAACAATTATTTCAGTATTTCTTCACACTTCTGTACATACTTATATCCTAAAATAGCCTGTGTCTGTGTGGTCAGGCTTCTAAATGTGGTTCCATAGGAAGGTGTATTTCCAAAGATAGAATGGCTACTGAGTGAAAGAACTCCTGCTGTGTAGTGGGGCTCAAATAATGACGTGGAAATTCACCTCCAAAGGAAGTAGAGTAGTTTATCAGTGAATTATTCAGGGGTTTTATAATTTTACTTTTGAAACAGTTGATTGAGAAACTGAGCACAACATCAGCAACGCAAAAACAGCCTTATTTTTACACATATTGGTTCAGACATGGAAAACCAAGCAAGGATCTGGAAAGCAGGCAGTTCCCAAGTCAGATTAAACTTCAGGTCTATTTTGCCCTTCTTTGCTCTGCAACTTTGTACATGGATTCAGAAATTTCTTCAAATTCAATGTATTTTTGTTATACAACTCAGTCAGATTTAAAAAAAGTCAATAAAATAAATCTGATCGCCCTGTACATTTGAAACAGTTGTGTCACCCTGCTGAAAACTGGAGGTGGAGCTTTACCTCAAATATTCCTTAAGCTGCTGTGAAAAAAATGGACTTAAAAATCAAAGCTCTGCATGGAAAGAAGGTTGATATGTAAAGCTGGCAAGAATGTCCCATTAATAAAGAGCACCCATTGTTCCATGCAAAAGGCCTTGATCTGAAAAGGGAATTATTTTCACACATCCCTTCTTTTCTCTCTGCTTTTTTTTTTTCCCCATGTGAATTTGTAATTTCGAGTGGGGTTATTCTATTTGCCAAGGTGTAAGTTGCTTTTTTAGAGGAGGTGGTGGGAGAGGACTTCTTATTCCCTTCTTCCCTCCATTTGTGCATTTCTACTAGAAGCTTAAATTGGTGGCTCTGAATTCCAACAACAAATGTTTCATTTCAGTCAGAAAAATAGTTTATTTCTCTCTTCCAGAGTTTTGGCCTTGTCTGTCACCATGCACTATATGTGATCCTGGCCTGGACAGTAGAGAAATATTATGATCTGACTTTTTCAACATATTTGAAGCCTTTTTGTGCTTCTCCTTCTAAAGCAGAGAGCTGCTTAGAAGATACCAAGGGTGAGATGGAACAAACCCCTTCTCGTTGTCTGCTTGAATTCTCATCCATAACAAATACATATAGCAAATATTTTGTGCTCTGCAATTACAAAAAGGGCTGTGATTATTCCATCAGGAACCACTGACAAATTACCATAAAACAGCATTAATGAAGAAACAATTATATCTGAAAGTCTTTTCTTCTTTCATCTCTGTGATTATTGTCTATTAAAAGCTCTCATCACTGACGGGGCACAAATGTATTTAGCTCTCCAGCCCCCATTTAGCCTGAAACTAAAGTGAGCACCCATCTTATACTACACTTCAATCTTTCTAATTGGGATAATTCATTCTTGTTTTGTGGTGAGAAAGCAGGAAATGATTTGCCAAAGTGATGTGAACAGCAGTCAAATGACTCGTGTTTCCATGCACACAATGGTTTAAGGATGAAGATCTGCAGGCTGATTTCTGCCTGGAATGCTGCAACAATTAAGACCTTGATTGGATATCGGTCTAAATACCTTCCCTTTATCACAAATTTAGCTCGTTGTGTTAAAAGGCTCTCAAAGCAAAACCGAATCTGGGCACCCTCCACGATTCTGCTTGGCAACTAATTAAAACTGACTTCAAAATTCCTAATGCATGCCAGTTTATTTGGAAATAAAGGCATCTAATACTTGTGGCTCAAAGAGGTGATTTAGAAGCGTGACAGACATGAATTAACCCTTTTAGGTGCTTTGCATATGTGTTTGAAAGATTAAATCAGGAGGCAGAGCTGGGCCCACAAAGGAAGGTGAAACACCCAGGTATCTGAGCCCAGGAAAGGCTGAGCTCTGGTCTGTATGAATTCACAAAGCAGAATGACAAAACATTATCTGCAGAGAGAAGAGAAGAGAAGAGAAGAGAAGAGAAGAGAAGAGAAGAGAAGAGAAGAGAAGAGAAGAGAAGAGAAGAGA
>JAWWEE010000317.1:0-13326 GCA_035221455.1 Xenops minutus | reverse complement strand
TGTAGCTGTATGCTTGAAAGTTTAGAGTTAAGTACTCTGACTGTTTAACTTTTCCTTAAGGTGACAGTGTGTATGTACATCCATATATTTCTTGCACTGGGGAGCCTGGAACAGGACCCAGAATTCTTGATGTGTCTCACCAGTGCTGAGGAGGACAGGAAGGATGATGATTCGATCTCTGGCAATGCTCTTCCTAATGGAGCTCAGGATGCTCTTGGAATTCTTTGTGGCAAGGATAGGTTGCTCACTCGTGCTCAGCTTGTTCACCATGACCAGCTGCTTGGCCCCCAGCATGCACTGGTGTGTTCAGAGTTACCCCTCTGCAGTATAGAGAACTTTGCCCTTCCCTTTACTGAACTTCACAAGATCCCCCTCTAATTTCTCTGGCCTGTCCAGTTATATCTGACTGTTAGCACACCTTATACTCTAACTGATTAAGGTCTGTGGTCCTGATAATGTGATTGAGATGGATCTATTCCTGAAGTCTCTTTTTCCAGCTTCGTACTGGACATATACTTTAAGAAACAGTAGCAGCTTTCAGGAAAGCATCTTTTATCTCAGTTAGTAGTGAGAGGACCACAAAAGAAAGGCATTTACTAGTATAGTAGGAATCTTGAGGACATCCTAAATCTTACTTTTATAAAAGAAAAAAAAAAAAAAAAACACATTACAATCTGTTTTATGTTCATGTGTATCTGTATTGGTGTTCCTTCTTTTTCAGAAAAAAAAACCAAAAACAAATCACAAAACCCAGTAGTATGTCACAGAGAAATAGTAGTTTACCAGGCAATTGCATTTGTTCTTGCACAAAAATTTAGTTGACCATCATAACTTTAGGCAACCATGTTTTAAAATATTACCTTTTTGACTTGTTTGACCATTTTTTGGTATGTGAATAAAGGGATATGAATAATTCAGAGAATCACATAGTAGGCATAGAATGTCTTGTATTGCAAGGGACCTTAAATATCATCTAGTTCCAATCCCTTTGCCAGGGGCAAGGACACCTTCCACTAGATCAGGTGACTCAAGGCCCCACCCAACCTGGCAATGAAGTCTTCCAGGAATGGGGCATCCACAGTTTCTTTGGGCAACCTGTTCCAGTGCTTCACCACCTTCACAATAAAGAATCTCTTCCTTACACCTAACCTAAACCTACCACCTTTCAGTTCAAAGCCATTATCACTTATCCTATCATTACATGTTCTTGTGTGAAGTAAGATAACATGCAGGTACCCCCAAAATGCCAGGAAGTGATTGTAGAAAAAATTATTTCCAAAGTCAAGACCACTAGACTTAAAAGAACATTAATCCTAATGGTGCTTTGAACACTGGGCCTGAGAAAGACACGCCCTCTGTTCTTGTCAGGGCTTTTATCATCACTGGCCCTCCCCACGGCAGAGGCCCTCAACTTATTTCTTCCTCATACCAGAGAAAGTTTCTCTGGAATGCAGGAGGAAAAAACACCTAAAACTGTCATTGGGAAAAATGCTTCTTCTAGGCAGGAAAGCTTTCTTAAGTGAAAAGGTCTTATCTACTTGCAGTAAATCTTCCAGATTCTATCCTTACACTTTGTAAAAGTCCCCCTGAATATTTTTTTTTTTTTTTTTTTTTTTTTTTTTTTTAAAACAGGTCCCCTTACATCCTTACATACTAGAAGTTGCTGTAAGGTCTCCCAGGAGCCTTCCCTTCTCCCTGTCAAACAGACTGTCTTTATAGGAGAGGTAGTTGTGTGAAGCATTCTGAGAGGAGTAAGTTGGGGAGGGGGGTGGAAAACAACTTCTGAGTAACATCTGTCATCTTTATCCAATTATTCTCTAGAGTTCATAAAAGTACTCTCTTGCGCATCATTGAATTTTTTTGTTTGAGGAAGAAGCAATAAGAAGCAGAAAGAATTACAGATTCAGAATATTGGCTTTAAGAGAAAATCCAGAGATTAAAACAACCTAATGAATTCTCTGAAGAGTCCACTGTGCACTTTTTCTTTATTTAATCTTACACAGCCAAGAAAATTGACAGAAACAGCAACCCAAAACTACTTTTGTATAAACTAGACCTCCCGAATAACTGTTCCAGTATAAATTTTCACTGACAGCACCATAAATAACATAAACACACACTGTACATTACACAGAATTGGTTTTCAACTTCTTATGCCCCTTACTACATCATACAGGAAAAAAATCCTCGCTGTAGGCAAAAGAAACTTTTAGCACTCAAAAGTCAGACTGATTTCTCATTTCTGTAAGTAAAATAATTCTGAACTTTTTTAACCTGTAGAAATATTCTGGTTTTACTTTTTATGATAGTATTTTAAAACAAGAAAGAAGGAGTGGAAGAGACATAGACTTGATTTGTCATAAATAAGAGAGTTATATATAAATCAAATGACTGCATGTAAATCAAACAATAATGAAGTACTTTTTTTTCCCCCCGAGTCCTTGGAGGAAAAGTATTAAGTATTTGTTTGGCCTGTTATTAACAGTATAGGAAAACAAAGTGCAAAGTCATCTCCTGGAAAACACTTTCATTCCGTCTGAGACATGTATAGGAGGTGGCTCCTATCTGTACAAAATAAAGAAGAAGAAAGTTCTGTTTAAAGCACTAATTGTTCTCATGAAACAATGTTTCCATCACTCAATTCAGACTACAGGCACCAGAATTTTTGTACCTTAATAATAATTCGGAAGAATCTCTTAAGGACTTTTTTTGTTCAGACCCTGCTAAATTTCACATTCAAAAGCTCATTCAATCAGAAAGATTTCTTCCTGTCCTACAACATAATGTCTTCTTAATCATAAATGAGCAATCACTGAAAACATCATACAAAATCTTTTTAGGGTGGGTGTATTTAGTGTGGCCAATGAACCATGCTGGAGAACCACTTTTGTATTTTGAAATCTGTATGGCTGTTGCTAGAGAAATCAAAGTTATGGCACCATTGAGTTAAGCTAAAACATCTGCATCTACTAAAGGAAAAGGGCTGGGGGAGAAAAGGCCTAGCTAGAGCCTACCACAGAAATAACTATGCATCCTTTGCAACTGAAACATCTCTGACACTTACTAACCCTGTTTGCAGTGTTAACATGAGTATCACAAACATGCCAAAGTTCAAGGGAACACAGATAATGCAATATTATTCTGTTACTCACAACATTATGCTCCTTATTTTTCTGCATGTGGAATGTGGGATTATCCAGCAATGTGGGCTTTTTCTGTCCTTTAGCATAAACACACATAATTTGACAATGTGGATTGCTTCGGGGTACTGCACAGTTGTAACACAGCTGTAAATGCCATCCCCTCCCTTGGTGGGATTAATGGGCAGCCCTGAACAACTGGAATGTGCAGGCAGCCTGACTGTAAACGAACTACATTTGTAAACAATGTATATACAAGGTAAACTACAGGATTCTTAAATGATTTCTGAGAACCTGATTCAAGAAAACTCCCTTGCTGATAGTAAAATCTTCGTATGGAAAAAAAAATAAATCAGTAATTTAAAGAATATTGCCTGTTTCTGTAAGTCCATTTATAATACACATAAGCCATTAGAAAAGTACTACTAGTTCTAAGCAAGTATTAATATCTGACTTAAGCTGGGTCACACAGTGTGTGCTACTTATATGCTGAGAAAAATAAATATGCTTGATATCTCTTAAAACTGCACTTCATAATGTACTATCTATGGAAAAAAATGAGAAACACTTTCACTAACAATTATAAGCATGAATAACTATTATAAGCACGAATAGTTCCTGTACTGATTTTTCTTTTTAAAATTCAGAGGATCATCTTCCTTATTTTCAAAGCTGAGACAATTCAATATTGGGGTTTTTTATACCACACAATCCTATCTGAAGAATTTGAATATGGCAATTGAAGGTAGAGACCCTCTTCAATGGTAAATAATATGTTAATTTTCTGTTCCTCGGTAAGTAATTTCAGAATCATTATGTTATTCAAAGCTGAAATATAAAAATTATGTGGAATATTACAGCATCACCGATTATGATTGACATAACTGAGTATGTTCTCCCAGCATTAACACAATTAAACATATGACCATTGCTGATGCTAGTGGAAAAATCAATGGATGATGAATACTATGGAAATGCAAACAAGAGTGTCAGGATTGGACTGAGAGGATTGAAAAAGAATTGCTGACATTAGGGAATACTTCATGGAGATACAATAGTGAAAAAGAATGGGAAAAAGTACTAGTTATTACTGAACTTTACTGATTATCAAGAAGGAAGGTTTGCACCCTGACTAAGGCAAAAGAGACAATCTACAATGTATCATAGAAAAATAACAGCTGTAAGTAAAAAAGCACTCAGAAACACAGGAGATAAACTTACGTGTATAGTATTCATCTGGAATAAGTGCAGCCATAGCTCAGAAGAGAAAGAATGATTTCTAGGTAAGAAAGATAACTTTAAAAATGTCTCATCACAAATAGCAAAGTTACAACTTCTATATATTTTTATATAAAGTCTCACTTGAAAGAGTCATTGTTCCAGGGAGAACAGGGGGTCAGAAGGGATGTGGAAGCTGAAACTCAGACACCACAGAAAGCTTAACCCAAACAGTTTTATTACCAAAAGTGGCTAAGTAAACAGGAAAAAAACCATGAGATAAAGAGAAAAAAAAAGCCCCCAGGTGCAAACACCCAAATTGCCCAGATGTTTCATATGGAGCTGTCTTACCGACCCCCAGAATGCCCAAACTCCCCAGAGCAGTGGGTGAATCCTCAAGGGTCAGCAGGCTCACAGGTGACGGTGGGCATTTCCGCCAAGGCAACGTTGTCTTGTGAAACAAGGATGAACCCCAGAAATGGTTAACTGGATTAGTAGAAACTGTTCAGCACCTGCTTTACTTGAGTTTATCAGAGAACATAGAGTTGTGTTCTGTTCAAACCATTGGACCTGATTTTAGAAACTATATACAAACAGCCTAGTGCTGTTAATCAAGACTATGTAGACATTTGAATAGAGCAAAATGGCCTCGAGCCAGTAGTTTCTTTAAGCTTCAGTGACTAGGTCATGAACAATGAAGGCTGAAGAGGTCAAGGTGAAGAAGAGGAGTTAAAGACCACTAGAGTGAGGCTGAAGACCGGAAACGACCACCTAATCCTGATGCAGAAAGATAATTTCAGAAGGCTTTGCCAAGACTCTGCCTAGTCTCTGCCTAATTATTAATATGCATGATCAGATGTTGTAATTTTATTACTACACAAAATTGTATGTTGTAATCGTGTAGTGAAATGTATAAAATGGCTCCTTTTGCACTGTTGATTTGAAGCTAGTTTGTCCAGTGAGAGTTGGCTAGCTTTCCAGTGTTGCTTGAATAACAAACTCTCTTAGCAGTTCCTTTAATACTGAGGTTTTTCAGCACCACTTGTCACATGAAGTGAGCGAGCCCCAAGGCATGAGCCATCTGCCCTTTCTCTAAGTTGCTGAAATGATCTCAGCTGGGCAGGTGTGGCGAGGACCACCCAGCCAGAAATCTTCAGCATCTCCCCCAGTTATGTAAGTAGGACCCTCTTGTGCATGTCTGGGGGCATTGGAGCCTGCGTGACATGCTTCAGAGGATTTTTATTAAATGGGTCTGGGGTCTTACTTCATCCTCCTCCTCCTCTCTTTCTCCTTCAAGTGCCCTTGAAGGGCCATTAGATAATCCTGAGAGCCCAATTAATTTTAGTTTACACAGAAATACCTCCTTCAAGGCCAGAGACTGTCTTTATCAACCTTTTTCCCCGTAACTTGGCAGGTGAAGCACAGCTCCTCACAGGTGGCTGGGCCAAACACAGACCAAAAATATCAGCCTCTAATTCCACCAGAATACAGACATATATATTTTAAAAATATCCACATATTAATAAAAGTATTTGAGTGTTGCTTTTCTATCCACAGTGCATCGATAAATTGATTTTGGAAAATGTGTTACCTTTTTTTTTATTTTCACTTATATTGGAATTTCTATGGGTTAACATACTCTCCTCAAAATCATTTTGACTTAGAACAAGTATGGAAAAAAAAACAAAAACAAAAACAAAAACAAAACATGGAGGTAGCAAAGTCACTGTTTTGAATTCTTACTGATATCTGAGAAAAGCATTTCTGAAACATTCAAATAATCAGATACAAGATCCCTACAGTCATCTGGGTGTTAGAAATTCTTATAGCTTGACTTAAGCAAATCTATATATTTTTTCATAAGTAATTACTGATACCTTTCTACAGAAGATCCCAAAATATATTACAGCAACCTATGTCAATTACTGTGGGGAAAAGAGACAGCCCAGAGGGAAGCCCAAAATCCCTATGCTGGAACCTTATGCTCTTTTAAAGCTTTCTTCCTGATTATTTGAGAAATTTTAAGGTTTATTTTACAATCAGCATGACTTGACCCTTCTTTAGAGGAAGACCTACAGTTCAGAGTTGCTTACTCCTAGGTAAAGTTAGGAGTGAAGTGAAAACTGGTTGAAAATGGTTAGAGTTACAGGACAATTGCCAAAAAGGAGTCAACTTCCTTATGAAATGCATAGTTAAACCAGAAGAAAACCTTCGTCAAAACCAAGCCCTGTAGAAGACAGAACTAGGAGTGTGCTCCCTGTATTCATTCTGGAGAGCTTTATTTAGAGCACAGATGCTGATACAAAGGGTTTGAGTCTTCAAAACAGTTGCACGTGCCAAAGAGAACAGATCCATCCCAGGCATAACAGAAATGACAGCCCCAGCACTAGTCAGAGAAACACATACTCTATTATGACCTCATGATGAAAAAAGTAGGGAGCTTTTAGTGGTGCCTGGAAAAAACTTTGAGCAAAGAAGGGTTTTTATTCCTCATAGTTCAGGAAAGCTATATGCTTTATCCATCAAAGCAAAGCTTCACATTAAAAATCTAATAGAACACATAACAGTAATAAATAGAAAGAGATGATGTCTTTGATCAGTTATGCTACTTTCATTTTCTCATCATTGCAAATATTACACAGTAATAATTTCTTTGTATAGCATATCTATAATACAGAGTTGAAGCAGAGATTTGCAAACTGAAATGCCTAGCAGATAACAGCATTAGAATGGAATTAAAATCCTCTAGGCTTTCACTGCAACATCTTGAAACTGAAAAGAGGTCATTTATCTAGTATTCGTTTACTTGAACTAAAAGTGAATTTACTAATGAAACTGCCTTTCTCTAGATAATAACCCCAGAAAACACTTCTATTTAACAAACAAAACATATAATCGTATAGTTTGTGCTTTACGCTGTGGTCACAGCTATCCCTACCTGGAACCAGCTGGAATTGCTAAGACACTCTACTTATTGTGGTGACATGTTCTTTGTAAGCAGAGAGCATCTATCTATTTCTGCATCTAAAGAGGAACTTTCTTTTGCATTTGGAGATGGTTCATTCCAAAAGGGGTAGGCATTCTTCCATTCAGCTCCCTGACAGCAGATGCTGAATTTAGCAAATGCCTTAAAAAACTGTTAGCAGCTGGGGTCAAAGTGCGTTTTTGTGACATGAACTATCATGGTATGCATTTGGGGCCTAAAGGTTTTGTCAACAGAGCAACTGTATAATGTATTTCCCAAGTAACACTTCTGACAAATACTGCTGGCAGATGATATTAACTCTCTTAGTAAGCAGGACAATAAAGATGCTAATATTAATACTTCATAAAATCTCTCTGCTAAATCAATTATATTTAGTTATAAAAACGTAAATCTATAATAGCCTCTTCTACTGTGATTTTTCTAATATAATACAATATTACTTCAAGCAGATCTTTCAGTCATGCTTGTTCAGAGAAGATATGTTTTTTTCCCTTCACAAGTTGCCTCCAAACACCAATCCATTATTTTTCTACTCAGCTGTTGTTTAGTTTACTATATAACTGATAAAATGTATTTTCTTCGTGTTCCAGTATGGGCATTGTCATTTCATGCATGTGTATGGATACAATTCATAAGTGAATCAAGTGTAAATATGCGTTGTATTCAGAACAAAAGATATGAAATATAACATTAATTCAAGAAAGAGACATACTATGTAATTCAATTTTCAAGTTGCATTGCAGCAATTTTTTCTACATATCATCACACATATATCTTAGTTTACTCTGTATAGATCACAATTTCAGTTAAGAGAAGCCTAGTTAAGTAGTCACACTAGTCTTTTAAACTACATTTAAAATTAAAACCAAACAAGTCAATCAAACAAATTAAATAATCCGTTTCCACACTTCTTTTTTCCATTGCTCTTTCCTTTTATTGTTCTGAATTAACCGTATGAAAGTGTTCAACATAATTTTCCCTTATCTTTCTTAGATAAGGGCTCTGTGGCAAGTTCATATGCCACAGCATCTCTTGTTTAAGTCTTTTGACTGCTCAAACCAGTTACTCTAAGATTCTCATTCTGGAACATGTTCCCTAAAATTGTCTCTTGCTTACAACCCTGTTTATTTTTCCAAACCTTCGTTGCATTGTGCCTCCAAAAAACACTATTCAGACTTTGTGAACTATTCTGTGTCTGCCTCTAATGTTCCTCATACCAGCAGTAAAGAGTGAAGATGAAGGATGATGTCTGAATTAATGGCACTATTGAAGACTATTCCTTAAGACTGCTCTGAAAGAGACCTGCGTCAAGTATGAAATACAAAACCTAGAAGATTAATTTAAGTGACAGGCTCTGATTTTTACGGAGACTGATGGTCCCCCTAGCCTTTCATATAATGAAATAGTCTGTTTTTAAAAACAAAAGACACATAATCTTCAGATATTTTTCTAAATGAGCCATGCAGTCCAGAGAGTCGCTGTGATTTCCTTCTTTGAGTGTTGGGAATAAATTTAAAGAGGTGTCAGATTAATTTTGGTGTATTATGTAATTTGATTTCAGGTAAGTTCTGTTTACAATATTTTTTCTCCTAAAAACTCAAATTTTTCTCCATAAACTCAAAAGATCAGTACTGGGACAAGTATTGTTTAGTGCCTCATCAATAAGATAGAGGGTTCAAATGCATCCTCAGCAAATTTGCAGATGACACCAAGGTGAGTGGTGCAGTTGACATGCTTGAAAGATGAGATCTAGACAAACTCATGCTGGGCTCTGGTGTGAGACACTGGATTACTAAAAGCATTGTTGGGTCGGAACCAGCTCACATGGGTGTGTGTGGAGGGGGCAGGGCTAGGTTGAACCTCACAGAAGTGAGGTGGCATCATATCCCTCATGACAGCCCTTGGAGCCCACATGGGGAAGCCCTGGAGCAGCTGCCAGTCACAAACAGCCCGGGAAAACTATAACACCCCACAGCTCCTGGAGCCCCTGACTCAGCTCGGATTGGCAGGGACAGTGAGAACATTACCTCTCACCCTGCCCTGGGGCCCCAGAGTGGACAGTATAATAATCTGTCTCTTTCTTCTTCTCCTCTCTTCTTGCCCCCTACTCTTCTCTTGCTTTTCTAGTTTTTGATGCTTTGAGTATCTTAAAACTGGTGGGATTAGATCTTGCTAAGTTGTGAGGGTTGCCATGTACTGGGTCAGTGCTTTGGTGGAATGCTTTGTTTTGCTTGTATGTTTAAAATTTTGCTAAGTTCTCTTATTTTCTACCCTAAATTATAAGTAAAAGTACCTCTTCAGGAAAAGTGCATGGCTTCTTCCATTTATCTATCTGGAGGTGTTAAATAACCCTGTATGTTTTTTAAAGTAAAACTTCTGTCTGAACTTGAGGCTCCAGGACTGGGGTGTTACACATGGGATTCTCATGAGATTTAACAAGATCAAGGCCAAGGTGCTGCACCTGGGCCAGGGCAGCCCCTGGTATCAATATAAGCTGGGGGATGAACACATCAGAACAGAAAATATTTGAATATCATAAATGCTACACTACAAAGTCTCATCTGGATTTTTGTTTCTTCTAGCAGTCACCGTTTATGCAAAATAAAACCAGGTAGTACATATGACAACTTTGTCTCCTGACTCCCACAAGAGGCTAAATAAGCCTCAAGGTGCCTTTTTTTAAAAAAAAGTAATCTTTAAGATGAGCATTGTAAGCTCCCAAACATTCACCCACTGAAGATCCACTTTGCTAGATCAATTTAAGGAAGTTTAAACTGCATTGGTTGTACTATATCTGTGGTGCAGACAAAGAAAGAAATTTACAGTAATAAACACTTTTCTGATATCCTCATACTGAATTTTTTGTGAGCACAAAAACTAATTTTTTATTTTAGAAAGAAATAAAAAAAATACTTGAGGACACAAAAAGATCTATTACACTTGTAGTGCCCTGTAAGATGTAGTTTCTTATCACAAAAAAGATTTATACCCCATGATCTCAAAGATGCATTGCTTTTTACAGATGCTATTGCAGCTGAGAAGGGAATGGTAAATGGTTTGCCACTTCTGTAAAAGAGAGATAACTGGTTTGCTAAGTATTTTTATGTGCAAAGTAATGAATCATATTAATCACATGCAGGCTTAAGTAGAGATTTAAGAGGGCTTTCACCTAATAAATGTCAATTGTACTTTATCATATAGTGGTAGGACATACAGTAACATGACTTTTTGTTTGTTTGTGTGTGCATGTATTCACACACACATATTCATACGTGGATTTGGGCTTAAGAGGGTAAGGGACAGAGGAAAGTAACTAAGCCCCTTCTTCTGAGTTTTTTAATTTTTTTCTCTAGGGAAATATTCACCTGCTCATTGCTCTCTGAAAACACTGAATCATCTTAAATGGAAGAGAGTTTTGCAATATATTATATCAGCCTTGGGAATGATATAGGGTTATTATGAAATCCTTCTTTTCAGCACTGTGCAAGCTTTCTGTGATTATTTTTTCCCTAAAACCAGAATTTCCAAATTTAAATTTCTACAGTAATAATATGATAATTCCCTCATGATTTTGAAGGGTTTAATACTAACTTGTCTGCACATAAGCTTTCCTTGCAGATTGAAAGGGCTTTCTGCAATTACCTGTGGAGCCTGCATGAAATTTGAAAAAGAAGAGTGACATACTGTCATTGAACACTTAATTCTGATGCTGGCAGTTTTCTCAGCCTTTTTTGAGAAGTCAGTCCTATTCGTGGCTTTACTGCAGAAATCTATCTTAAAAGCTGTAAATAGATAAGATCAAGGCCGGGAGGCAAGAGGTAAGCATGGTGGAGACATGCCAGACTCAATGGAAGTGGAAAGGTGATTTTTGGCTAATGCTACTATCCAGATGTCTGCAAGAGAGATGGGTCAGGTAAGTAAACTGAGGTTTTAAACTACTTTTGACAGTTAAAGTATGGATGTCCTTGCAAGAGAGCAATTCTCTTCCTGCTAGTCCTCCGAGAAACCTATCTGAAGAATAATTTTAGATACTTCCTTCTCATTTAGCTACAAAGGTGTCTTGGTTGCTTTTTGTTTATTTGCTTGGTGGGGTTTTTGTTTTGTTTTTGTTTGTTTTGCAACATTGAAGTAATTAGGGAATAGCTTTCCTTATTTCAGTGTTTAAGATGCTGGGTTGATCATTACAGCTTTTTTGAGCAATTTGGATTATTGTTCCTTCCAGATCATTTCACAACTGAGAATTACTTCTAGGAGGTGAAATGAGAATGGAAGAGGAAAGGAAGGCAGAGAAAAAGTTTGAGGATGTTGACCTGAGTATCTGAATGCAAAGAATAGTTGCCCTACTGCCACTGTAACTTCCAAGAAGCTTTAAGAGTTGAAAGATGTGGCATCTTTGGAGAAACATAAAATTACAGCTACAAATCTTCAACCACTTCATTCTGCTTCTACGGCAAAAAAGTCTCTGCTGTGGTTTTAGAAGAAAAAAAAAATGCAACTACTTCCACTCATTGAACAATCTTTACAGTTATCTTAGATTAAGGAACACTGCCTCAAACTACTTTTGGAAAGTGAGATTTGTAGTACTGAGGTGAAATCTTCAAGGGAAACTTGACTAGAACAGTGCTTTTCTGGGCAGAACTTCACATCACATATTGAGAAACATATTTTACACTAAAATATAAAGAAAGGCTTTGAAAGTTGTTCTTTTAACTTTTTGTAAGTCACTAAGTATAAAACCTGCTGCTACTGGCTTTTCCTAATTTTTGTCTTCTCCTCACATCCACATCAGAACTCTGTAACTTTATACTGGCTATATGAGTTTGGGAGTGCAGGGATACAATGTTTTGAATTGAGTTTTAAAGGCTGATTTTTTTTTTTTTTCCCCCCCTTTCCTCCATATCCAGTCCTTAGCTTTTGGATTAAAAAATACACAGACAGATAGCAGCTGTGAGTCAGAGCTTTGGCTAAGTACAGCTGAGAACTAATGTTCTCAAAACCATCCCTAAACAGAAACAGAAAAAAGAAGATTATGTTAAAAATACTTTGTTTTAAAATAGCTCTTCTTTATGTTTCACAAGACTGGGGTGGGGGAGTATTTATTACTTTCTTTCCAGAAGTGTAATTTGTATTTCCATAATGACAAGACAGGTTAAGAGTTCTGGAAAATGAGATAGGCAAGTGACATTTGAAAACAAGGAATAAACTTGAATGAAGAAAAAAAAAATAAAAATAATGGTGAATTAGCCTTTTAAAATAGTTTCACTTACTTAGAAAAAGAATATAAAATACATTGGAATAAATGTCAAAAACTTAACTATAGAAGAGGTATCTTTAGTCAGCTTGATAGTATGACCCTCTCAACTGTTAAAGTCCCTCTTAGGAACAATATCATACCTTATTGTACCGATATTGCTAACTGTGAACCAATAAAAAAATGCAGAGTTGGTGTGAAAGCGTGATTTAAACTGTGTCTAAAGTTTGTGATATATTTCTATGTACAGAATTTGAAACCTATGTTCCTGATAATAATATCAATGTTGAAAAGGATTACAGATTCATAAACTGTCTGACAAAGTTACATAATCAAAAATAATGCAATGATGTTTGAATCTATCAAATACCATGTCATGCCACTGAAGCATTCCTGTACTACTACAGTATTAAAGCTATTGCTTTAATTATTGATCAAATGAACAATTACTGCTTGTTGATATAAAATCGCAATATGATAAAAGTGAAAAATTGGTCATCTTGAGTGGTTCCTTTGCGACAGCATGGTGGAATGCTCCCCCTTTTAGTTCCCCCCCCCCAGCCATGTGGTCCCTGAGATGCCCTGGGAGAGAGACACACCGAGACCGCCAGAGAGGATGCAGAGAGAGCAGGAGTTTATTCACATGGTCAGAGGTATATAAAGGCTTTTAGGGAATTTTGGTTACAACCAATAGAAATCTAGGGATAACAACCAATGGGGAAAGGGTTAAC
>JAWWEE010000316.1:0-13358 GCA_035221455.1 Xenops minutus | reverse complement strand
CCACCAGCCCAGGGTGCTCCAACCTGCCCTTGGACACTCCCAGGGATCCAGGGGCAGCCACAGCTTCTCTGGGCACCTATGCCAGGGCCTGCCCACCCTCCCAGCCACCAATTCCTTCCCAAATTTCTTCCATTTTCCTACATTCTTTGTTCTTGTTTTCAGCCCTGACTATGATGATATGAACTTAAACTGGGATTTTTGAAAGCAGGGCTTGTCCTCAGTGTTTACCAAGCTCATGCTCCACAGCAGGAGCTGCAGTCCCTACAAGCCAGTGATTAAACACAGATTAATCATAGAATCTTGGTATGGTTTGACTTGGAAGATCCCACCTTGATGACCATCCAGTTGCAACCCCTGGAAGAAGGGACTAATCCACACCTGCCTTGTTCCTTTGTCTGTAAAATAGGCAGAAAATGGCCCATCTGCTGTCCTGGGGATCTGCAGAGAATCCAGGTTTGCCAAGATTGCAGCTCCTGAGGAAAACGAAGTTTTGGCAAGACTGAGAATTTCCCTTGGAAATCAACCAATCAAAAAAAAAAAAAAAAAGAAAAAGAAAACAGAATAAAAAGAGAGGGGAAAAAAATGCACCTAATGGTCTTTTTGGGACACCAGCTGGGTGCCAACCTCCCCTAGGGCTTCTCCTGGCTGCCTTTCTCCCTCTGCATCTCTCTCCTCATGTCCCTGCCTTGCTTTGAGCCTGCCATCAGTGTGCCCCAAGTAGCCAGAGCTCTGCTGACCCCTCTGCTCTGCCTGGCTGAGGTGTGTCTGCTGCTGGGAGCTGTCTGACATATGGACTGAGATGGTAAAAGGAGCTGTTTCACTCAGTGCTAATTGGAGGAGCAGCTGTTTGTGGTGTGTGTGTTGTGGGGGGGATGTTAATACAACACTAAGAGGAAATTAAAAGAGGCTGAGCTCCCTTAGACAAGCTCAGTGTGCAGTGGTGGAAATGGCCAAGAAAAGAGGATTTCTGAACTTTTATGTCAGGGTTCCTGTTTTTTTCCTTAAGGGTTGGGAAGTCTGAATCACTGTTTTCCAGAGAATTGAACCTTCCAGTAAAATAGGAATGTCTGAGTTTTGCCTGGTTGTAATTGCAATGCACAGGCACTGCTATTAATTTTCCTGTACTCCAGGGATCCTACAGATTACAATGGAGTTTAATGGGTCTGTGGAGATCCATGAAGGATAAGAGTTATGGCTCCAGAGCTGCTGGTTACACCAGCAAGGATCATCAATCCAATGAAAACACTCCTGGGGTGAGTATATTGGATCCACAGCTGATTCCAGATGGAATCACACTATGGCTTTGTAGCAGCAAGTACATAGTCCTTGTAAAGAGGAAAAAAATCCTTGGAAAACCTAAACAGCATCCACAAACCCTGCATGACCCAACATTAGATATTGGGAAGGAATTGGTGGCTGGGAGGGTGGGCAGGGGCTGGCCCAGGTTGGGCAGAGAAGCTGTGGCTGCCCCTGGATCCCTGGGAGTGTCCAAGGGCAGGTTGGAGCACCCTGGGCTGGTGGAAGGTGTCCCTGCCCATGGCAGGGGGTGGCACTGGGTGGGCTTTAAGGTCCTTCCCACCCCAACCATTCCAGGACTCCACAGTAAAAAGGAAACCCCCGCTAAAGAGCCAATTTCCTGTTTTTCTGGGGTGTTTGCAGAAGTGGGAAGGGATTTCAGCTCCAGTAGGAACCAGGACACATGTCAAGGCAGGGAGGTGGAGTAAGAGCTGTCCCCAAGCCCTGATGGGACACACAGATAAGAAATAACAGGGAGAAAGGGGTGGAAAACAAGGCGAGTTCAAGGCAGGGGCTGGGGAAGGAGCCCAGGGAAGTGGAGGAGGTGTGGGATTGTGTTGAAAGGGGTGTGGAGGCACAGGGTGTGGAAGGCAAAGTGGTGCCAGAGGCCTCGGAGAGTTTGGCAATCCATGGATAAGAAAAGGCAGGACAAATCGTGACAGTGTCAAGGACAACATGTGTCCCCTTCTGAGGCAGAACATGGGGGCAGCAGAGAGGGAAAACTGGAATATCCCACCCGTTTCCCACCTCTCACTGCAAGGAATCCTCCCAAGTGGGACGTGGAGCTGAGAGTCCAAAGCAAGGAACAAAGCCTGGCGAGGCAAAGAGGCCACAGAAATCCTGAGGGATGGATCCTTTTTCCAATCCTGGGCTGCCCTTTCCCTCAGGGAACACATTGCTTGCCCCAAAATAAAATAAATCCATGTATGTATATTACATTCAGGTCCATTATTGGAGCTGCTTTGGGTAACTAATTACTTTTCTTTTGAAAGCCAGAGGAATGAAACAAAGAGCAGATGAAACGGTTCAACTTGCCTCTCTGAAATTTTATTCTCCTTCTGAAATTTAATTATGGGAATTTTATAGATTAAAACCACTGCAATTCCTCTTGGTCAAAGGCTGAAATCCATTCGCCCTGAAAGAGAATGCTGGTAGTTAGGGTGGTTGAGAAACTCACTTTTTTTCTTGTGTTTTGTTAAAAACCATCCTCTTGTTTATCTCCCAAATCAACAACTCATGTGTTTAAGGCCCACTGTGATGACCAGAGTCATGTCTGGGTGAAATGTGAAGCCTCATTTTTTATTTAAGAGCTGAGTAAGTTTCATCTTGCCTAAATTATGGTTATTATGGCCCATCTTAAACGACCATCCTGCTTTGGATAATCCTTAAAATATTCCTAGGAGGGACTGTCTCCATCAGTGGCCCAGCACCTGGAATCCATGAGCTCCCTAAACAGTGTCAGACGTGGCTGATGCAGCTGCAACCTCTCCAAGATGTCTAAAGAGGTTCCTCCAAGGCCTCTTCCTCCAAAATAATGGGAGAACAAAGGAAAGAGGGTTTGTTGCAGCTCTACCAATGGCTCGGATTCACAGCAGGAGGAATTTGGGATTTATGGCACTTCACACAGAGTTGGAACTCCCTGAAACCTCTTCAGGGCAAGTGTAAGAAAATCTGACTGCCCTGCTGTGTTGCTGCAGGAAGAGTTAAGGAAGGCACCCCTTTATCCTCATGGAATGGCATTCCCTGTGCCAAGGGAGCAACTGCAAGCCCAGAGAGTGGCAGGGTGGTGGTTTCTGAGCTAAGTGAGTTATGGAGCCCTCAATCCCAAAGAATGACAGGAAAACCATGTGTGACTCTCCCAAGAGACTCAGAACTGGACACAGCTGGGCTCTCAAGGCTGGGAATGCTCTGCAGAGCCAAACAACCTGATATGCAACGTGGCTCAACTCCCCCAAACCCCAGAAACCTGGTGGGGAATCTCAGAGTCACCTGGAGGCTCAGTAAATAAATTAGAGATATTGATTTAACAGCTTTCCTGGGAACTGCTCCGACACCCCCAGCAGGTACAGGCAGTGACTCCGACCCCAAACTTCTCTTCTCTGCAGTAGTCACCAGAAATGGATTTACCTGTGGGGATAAAGGACAGAGAGACTTTCATATCCCATGTCCAAACTCAGCCCAGTGTCTGTCCCTGGGGTGAACCTGGGGGCTCCAGACCTTCTTCCTGCAGTCAGAGCAGCTCAAACAAACACTGACCTGGGGTTTTCCTCATTGCCCTCAGTCCCAAACCCCCACCTTGCCTTGGGTCATCTCCAAAGCCAACCCAACATACCCAGAGGTAACAGCACCAAACAAGTGAGGATGGCCAGGACAGAGCCCTGGGGGGAAGGGGCTTCTCCTGCAGAGGAAGGATTGTTCCAAACTAGATGACCTTTAAAGACCCTTCCAACCCAAGCTTTTCTGTGAGTTATTCCAAATTTGCTCTAATAAGGTCTAAGGAGTGTGGATTTTGGAGAGAGGCCCCACAGGGTGGTCAGCAGGGACCTGCCTGGGTGGCTGTGTGGTTCTGGAGGGTAAATCTTATCTGCAGCAGGTGGATTAATTCAGGACAAACTCATTCTTGAGCAAATGTATTGAATGGTGTCGATCTTTCCCAGGGTCTTCATCCCATCACCACCAGTTGCCCCATTGCAGCACATCCAGGGGTGGGACATGGTGCCCTGGAGGTCTGCACTGCTCCATCCTTCACTGATCCACATGGATACAAAGACAAGCTTCCCTCTCCTCCTTCTGCCCTGGGGTGTCTCCTTGTGTGTCCTGGACTCTGAGCTGGATCTGAAGGCTTCTCCCAAGGGTGAGAGCACCACATCTTCCCTGGGAGGTGCCCAGGTTGGGCAGAGAAGCTGTGGCTGCCCCTGGATCCCTGGGAGTGTCCAAGGGCAGGTTGGAGCACCCTGGGCTGGTGGGAGGTGTCCCTGCCCATGGCAGGGGGTGGAATGAGATGGTCTTGCAGGTCCCTTCCAATCCAAACCATTCCGTGATTCTGTGATCTTGGATATCCTCTGGTCTGAAATTTTGGGGCGAGGGAAGGGCCGTGCAGGAATCCAGACAGGCAGAGCCTGTGGGGGCAGGTGCTGCCCGCCCTGCCCACCCAGGCCTGCCAGGTGTGGGTGCAGACAGGCCCCCGGGCAGGGGTGGCCACAGGAGGAAAATCAGTGCTGGGAGGCTTTAACAAGGCAGGTTTAGAGGGAGGGTGTGAACATCTGCCTGTGTGCACCCACATCTGCCTGTGTGCACCCACATCTGCCTGTGTGCACTCACATCTGTCTGTGTGCACCCACATCTGCCTGTGTGCACCCACATCTGTCTGTGTGCACCCACATCTGCCTGGGTGCACCCACATCTGTCTGTGTGCACCCACATCTGCCTGTGTGCACTCACATCTGTCTGTGTGCACTCACATCTGTCTGTGTGCACTCACATCTGCCTGGGTGCACCCACATCTGTCTGTGTGCACCCACATCTGCCTGTGTGCACTCACATCTGTCTGGGTGCACCCACATCTGTCTGTGTGCACCCACATCTGCATTGACTGACCTCAGGAACAGCCCTGGCTTCAGCTGGTTCATCCTGGGGGTTGCAGCTACACCCTTGGTGGGGAAAACCGGGAAAGGAGGACAAAATATCACCCAAAAAGTAATATAAAATGTGCAATTCCCCAGGGAATGTCTGGTTTGGTTGCAGAGGGCACTTCTGATCTTGTGGTTCAGAAAGTGCAGAGCAGAAAGGGAAAACATCACCAGACCTGAGGTGAGAGGGGTCATTAAAGGTCTAAACAGCTTTGGGGTGAAGGTGGAGAGAGCACTTTAAAGGCAAATCCCAGCTGGGGAGAAAGGGAATGGAACAGAGGTCTGGGCAAAGTTGTCCTGGAGAAGGGGAATGAGGACTGAGTGTCCTCACCATGTCACCTCCAGGAGAGGGGGAATGAGGACTGAGTGTCCTCACCATGTCACCTCCTGGAGAAGGGGAATGAGGACTGAGTGTCCTCACCATGTCACCTCCTGGAGAAGGGGAATGAGGACTGAGTGTCCTCACCATCTCATCTCACACCCCCAGTTCTTCTGCTCACAGACCCCCAGAGTGTGCTGGGCTGGAAGGGACCCACCAGAATCATTATCAGCTGGCAAAGCAAAGGAAATGCTTTTTATGGTGGTAAGAGCTCATTGTTCCTGAAGAATGTGTGGGTTCAGAGAGGGAACAAACTATCAGAGGGCAGATCCATCACTGCCTGTGAAAACAGCAGGGAAAAGCCACCCAGTCCTTTCCTGGCTCCCACAGCTGCAGCTTCCTCAGCTGAAATTCAAAGCAGGAGCACCAGTGGTGGCCCCTGGTCCCATGCACTGCTCAGCCCAGCTGTCCAGGGGTGCTCTCAGTGACTTCTCAGGCACCCTGGGGCTCCTGAGACATCTCTAAAGGGTTGGCAAACAAAGGGCCAGCTGTCCTCCTGCAATGACAACTGCACTGGCCACATCTGGGTGCTCAAGTGACTGGTTCTCAGCCTCTGCTGGCCAGAGTGAATGGATCCCCACCAGCCAGTCCTGGCTGTTTATGTCCATAGCTCACAGATGAACACTAACACAGACACCCACAGCGAGGAGGATGCTGAGGCCCCTCAGATATCTCACACCAGGCAAGATGTGCTGAACCCACTCAGGTAGCACACACCAGGCAAGACAAGTCTTGATCTTAAAGCTGATGGAAGGGTTAAGAGGAGCTGACCCAGAGGATCCTTATGGGTCTCTTCCAACTCAGGATATTCCCTAATTCCGTGATTCAGAGCACTCAGGTCGATATGGGCAATGAGGTTTGGAGACTGGGGATGTCTCAACTCCATTATCTTTCTGAAGCTCTTGGGTGAGCTTTTAATCCAGAATGCTGGAGCTTCTCCAGTAGCTCCAAACTTGGAAGAAGGAGATGAGGCAGAGGATGAAAGGGAAGGGAGGAGGCTGAAGGGATGAGCCTTGATCAGTGATGTATCATCATCCATTATGTGAATGACTAGACATGCCTGACCCCAGTTTAGGAGGAAATGAAGGGACATGGGGATGGGAATTCTCCAGGGAGAAGCACAAAAGTAGAGAAAAGAACCCAGGGAGAAGGAATCCAAGGGGACTCAAGAATTTCATGGACACAAATAGACCCCTTGTTTCTAAAGCCCCCCAGGAGCTCTGACACCTTCATCAAACCACAGGAGATTCACCATCAAACAGCTGCAGGGCTGAGATGCAGTTGAATTCCAGCCTTCATAGCCAGTTGTCCCCATCAGGAGGGAATGTTGCCTCCTAAATCCTCCTGAGCTGATCCCTAAAAGCCTGATGATGAAGGAGTTTCACAACTGCCTGTGAAACACCTCTCAAGGTGAGAAACATGCAGGTTCAGGGGACCACTGAGTGTCCTCACCTGCACTTCTCCTTCCTCCATCCTGTCTTGAAGTGGCCCATGATTTATCACCACCCTTTTCCAGCAGCAGAAATCAGGAGTAATTCCCCCCGGAGCAATTACAGGAGGGAATTTCAAGCAGGCAGGAGCTAATTACTGCGCCTGGAATTCCTCCAGGCCATGCCATTAACATACAAGACAAGGAGAAAACATAAACTGTGAGGGGATCTTTGACCACAAGCAGAGTCAGGACTTGGCCTGAGCACCCTCCCTTTACCTGGCTGGGCACCTCAAGTGACACTTCCCAGCTTTGAGGCAGGGAGCACCTGTGGAGTGTCCCTTGTCCTCCCAAGCCTCTCATTCCTCTGGGAAAAGACACCTCTGGGAGGAAGGCCTGGGGTGATGGGGGTGGGGAGAGCAGTGCATGGCAGCCTTTAATAAACCAACCTGTCCACCCAACCCGTGATTTTCTTTGGAAAGCCAAGCAGGGAATTTTCCAACCACCTGGCAATCAGTTTTCATTTCACATTAGCCTTGGTGATGTGCCCTGCTCCCTGCTTGTCTCCCCAGCGTGGAAAATGAGAGGGAGAGGGGCTGGAGACACCTCTCCCAGCCAAGGACCTCCCTTCCCACCTCTGCAGCTGCAGGTCCTCAGATGCCCCTGTGCAGTCACCACCCTCCAGGCTCTGCTCAGACACAGCTGGGCTGCAGAGGAGGCACCAGAGAGAGTCACTGCGTTATTTGGGGTGGAAATCACCTCTAAAGCCACGGAGCCCAAAGTTTAACCCAGCACTGCCAAGCCCAGCACTAAATTAAGTCCTTAAGTGCCACATTCACATGTGTGTGAAATCCCCCCAGGGTTGGTGACTCCACTGCTGGCCAGGGAGACCTGCTGACAGCCCTTGCCATGAAGAAATTGTCCCTAATGTCCAACCTGAACTTTCCCTGGTGGAACTTGAGAGCATTTCCCAAAGCTCTGAGGTCTGGCACAAGTGTGAGCACCCAGTGACCACTGCCTGCTCCCAGCTCTTCTCTCCTGGATTCCTGCTCACTTCTAGGTGGGAATTCAGGGTTTAACTGGAGTCCAGACTCATTTCCCAGGCTGGATTTTGAAGGGCCATCAGAACAGGTGAACTGGGAGACTTTTCTGCTGTTCTTTGCCAGGTTTTCCTTTCTAAGAGCTGCAAACCTCACCACCTCATGGGTGTCTGAGGGCTTCCACCCCTGGCCTGGACACCTCCACAATCTGCACCATTTCATCTGTAAAAAAAGCAAGTTATAGGAAAAATAGATATGGACTAATGAAAGGTGTCCCTGCCCATGGCAAGGGGTTGGGACTAGATGGTTTCCCCACCCAAACCATTCCATGATTCTGTGAGGAAATTAAAAAGCAACTCCCCAGAGGAGTTTCAGGAGTTTTCCCATTATCCAGAAGTGTCCTGTTCAGGAAGGTCCAGTCATTTCTTAGGTTACCACAGAGGATCTGTTGGTCAAGATTCCTTATCTCCATTGGCTTCCCAGAAGATACAAGGAGAGGAGGCAGCACATGGAGGCTCTGGAATGTCTCTGCTGGATGCTCCAAGTCCTCTAAGTCACCCCTGCAAAGCCTTTCCTGTCAGATGGTCCCTGACCCTGCTCTCCAAAGCCCTCCAAGGTGGGAGCTCCCACCCCCTCCTCAGGCAGAGGAGTCTTGCTGCTCATTATCCATGTCCTGTTTCTCCTTTCCTAATCTAAATTCCTTGGGGTGATTCCTTCTTCCACCCACTATAGATATGGAGAGCAACTGATATCCTTCCTCCTTGCAGCCTTGAGGTCCTTAAAGGAATGGCAGTGCTCTTCTCCAAACTAAACAGCAGCATTTTGTGTCCCCAGGTCACTTTTCCCTGTAGATAAGTCTCTAATTCTGTACTGTACATGATATAATATTGGAGTATTTTATTCTAATATTTTATTTATGTCATTTTATTTAACTTAATATTCATTTACAGCCACTCCACCACAATAAAACTTCCCTTCCACCACAGGTAAGGAGTGAGTCCCTCTCCTGCTCCAGTATGTGATCAGCCAAAAACAAGAATTCATTTACAGTTTATGCATGATGTTCCTAGAACTGAATTCCCACTTGTCCCACAGAGCAAAGGCTTATCCCAGCAAAAACTAAAGCACTCACACCCCAGATCTGCAACTCTCCTGCCCTCAGCACGAGGGTGGAAGGCAAAATTCCTTATTAAGGCACCCCATCCCTTTCCATGGGGTAAAGCAAAGCGAAATACCCACAGCCTGGACAGGGTTGCCCTAAAAGAACCAGCCTGAAGCGGAGGATGGATCCCACTCCTCAGGACCCAAGGACCCTTCCAGCCCAAATCCAGGTCTTTTTGCCCAGTGCCAGCACCCACAGACACTTTGGGAAGAGTGGGGCAGGAGGAAGTGGAGGTGGTGCCTCATCCCAGCTCCCAGCCCAGCCAAGGGCTGGCTCCCTCACCCCGAAAGGAGCCCTGGGGTCACCTGGAGTCACCTCCCAGGAGGTCACAGAGTCCTCCTGCCAATTCCTTCCCTTTCATCTTCCAGACTTATCTGTCATTTGCTGCTCTGTGGCACCTCTCAGGTGCAGAGGCAGAAGGAGCATTTACATGAATATGATTTGAATTAATACCGTTGATAACAACAAAATCACTGAGTGGTTTGGGTTGGAAGGGATTTTGAAGGTCATCCCATTCCCCCCCTCTGCCATGGCCAGGGACACCTTCCAGCAGACCAGCTCCATGCAGCCTGGCCCTGTTCTCCCAGGAGAATGAGGCAGTGGGTTTAAACCCTCTCCAAGGGCTCTCCAGTCTGGGTGGAAGCTCTGACTGCTCTGTAAGAGCTGGGTGGAAGCAAACCCATCACCCTCAGAGGGATTGTCCTACCCCTGAGAGCCAGAGAGGCTGAGCCCCTTAGAGCAGGCTCCTTCCAGCTTGTTTTTGGGATAGCAGCAGGATCTGGGGGGGGATCTGGGCGCAAAACTGACCCCAGGTGAGGACTCAGGGTGTCTCCATCCTGTCCTTGTCACCCTAGGAGCATTCTGAGCCCATGACCTGGGGTGAGCCACTGTTTCTCGGTGACTCAGGGTCACATGAAGAAGTGGGACTTGCACTTCCCTGCCTCCAGGGGGTGAGGAAAAGGGCCATGCAAAGATGGGAATGGCTGAGCTCCTTAGATATCCAGCGCAGGACACTTTTATGAGCTCCCAGACAATCCAGAACACACCTTGCCCTGGCCCCTGCTGGGTTCCTCTGGCTGCAGCACCGTGTTTCCCAGAGTTGTTGGTCCTCACCACCAGCTCCTTGGCTTCCAGGGGCTCCAAGGAGGGCACAGAGCACCAACTCAGCCTCCAAAGCTTTGCCTCATGGTCTCAGGGCGATGGGATGGTTAAAGGCTGATGGACACACGAAGCTGATGGATGTTTAGAGCTTTGAATCAGGCAGGAGGATTCAGGTCTCCCTTGGAGGGGGTTTAAATCCACTGCCTCGTCTGCCCAGGGGGACAAGACCTCAACCTCCAAAGTTTTGCCTCATGGTCTCAGGGGGATGGACAGAAACAAAGTTGATGGACAGACTAAAAGTCAATGGAAAGAAGTGGATGGGCCCACTAAAAGTCAATGGACAGACCAAAACCCACTGGATGTCCTCTGCCCTTCCTGATCTTCCACATGGCTGCTGCTGGAAAAGGAAAGGCACAGGATTAGCTTTGATCTCTCACTAAGAAATATAAAGTATAGAATGAAAATTTCAAGAGCTAAAAAATCCCAAATCCCCAAAAAATCCTGCTGAACATCTCCCAAGCCTTTGGGAGCAGCCAGGGGAGGGAGAGTCCTTGCTCTCCAACTTGTAATTGCTTAAGGAGCGTCCCCTGATATAATTAACAAGGGTGCTTTAATTAAGAACCCAGAGTAATGATGCTCTAAACAACTCCATCTGCTGTGGGGAGAATTAAAAAAAAAGAAGTACCTATATAAATATATCTATATTATCTAGGGTATATATGGAGGACTAAAGGAGGCTGTGGTGGTGGAGCTGCTTCCAAAGGGTGAGGATGCTCTGCTGGTCTGTGTCCTATCATTACGTGCTGTGAAATCACCCGACATCAAAGCAGCATGAAAGGAATGTGGCGAATGCCGCTGCACCATAATTGTCTGCAAAATTAAAGTTCAGTTGTGCCAGCCATTGTGTGTTGGATATCCCCAGGCGGGAAGGGAAGGGAAGAGAAGGGAAAGGAAGGGAAGGGAAGGGAAGGTCGGGCTTGCAATGAGTAGGTGTGTCTGAGCAGCCAGGCAAGGCAGCAGTTTTCCAAACAACTGGAATTTGCCAGCTGATTCCCTCCAGTCCTGCGCTCAGCCAGCACCGATCCCCGGGGCTGGGATCACAGACATGGAGCCTGAGGAACTTGCTCATGCCAGGGGCAAAACTTGGAGTTTCCTTGAGTAAGAGCTGAGGAAACAGTGCTGAGGCCAGCGAGGGTTTTGGGGACAACGTGGGGATTTGTCTGGCTAAAGGGCCTGGCTGGGGCTTTTCTCCAGGGAATTTGGGGCCAAGGAGTGGGCTGAGTGAGCAGCAATGCCTTGGATTTGCTGTCCCACTGGCCTGAGAGGGTGAGCAGCTCTCCATGGGCACAGACACTGGGTAGAGATTCCCTTTTGCTTGTCCCAGCCCCGTGTCCCTCGCACGGCTCATCCCGTGTTCCACGGGGGCTCCTCCACCTCCAGGACACTCCTGGATTCCCAACTCCACTTTTCCAGCCCTGGTGCAAGTGATTCAAAGCCCAGCACATCCACAGCTTCCCGTGTGGCGAGTCCTTCCCTGCCCACCACGGGTCTCACCCTGCTCTCCTGCCCCAGCATGACCTTTGTGGGAACAAGGCTCCTTCCAAACCCCTTCTGGCCACTGCAGGGATGCAATTCCCGAGGTGCATCCCCTGACCTGCCCGGAGCTCACACTCTGCTCTGGCAGTGCTGCACCCACACCCAGAAGTGATGGGCAGAGGGCAGGGAATGGGATCTGATCAAATGGATCAAATTGAGTGGTGGGTTAATGGCTGGACTTGATCGTAGAGGTGTGTTCCAGCCTAAATGATTCCGGGATTGTGTGACCCTAAAACTCTTGCTGGAGGAGGCAGAGCTGCTCCTTCCAAGCCTGGAGATACCGTGGGTTTGGGTGTTTTTTCCCTTTTGGAAGAGGAACATTCCTGTTCCTGGCTGGGCTTCAGCTCCTCCGTCTACTCCCGCTTGCTTTTGCAGTTTCGTTTGGAGATGTTCCTTCACCTCCCCTGGGATGTTTAAAAACTAGTCCGGACAAAGAACAGGACAGAGGAACGAGCACGTAGGGGGAGAGGGATGGAGTAAATTACTTAATGAGTTTTTTCCCAGCCCTAACGCCTGTGATCCTATGACTTCACCTCCTCAACAAGCTGTTGCTCAACAGGGCTGGCACGGGGAGGGCTCCGAGTCCCACCCCAGAGCTGACCGTGTTTGAATGGGAGCTGAGCAGCCCCCCCTCCCCGGTTACGGTCTGTAAAGTGATTTATGATCTATTGCAGCGAGGAGGGGAATACGAATGGCAGGTATTGTAAACTCTTATTAGGCTTCAGCTCCTGCAAACGCTCCCCTTTGAGTTTTT
The DNA here is from genome assembly GCA_035221455.1 of Xenops minutus. Classification (NCBI taxonomy): domain Eukaryota; kingdom Metazoa; phylum Chordata; class Aves; order Passeriformes; family Furnariidae; genus Xenops; species Xenops minutus. The sequence continues at coordinate 972 of JAWWEE010000316.1, read as the reverse complement.
GAGCTGTTTAATGGTAAGATAATATCCACAGCAACAACCCAAATTACAGGCTCCTTTAGGCAACTCATTAATACTGTTTTATAAATGTACATAATATTCCCGGGCAAAAGTTGAAAGTGCTCAAACCCTCTTCTTTTATTTTTTAATGGCAAAATACCCAGCACCAATTTTCAACATCCAATAATTATGATTATTAATAACTCCCATTTATGTAGCACCTTTGATCACGAGGCTGGTTACAAACAATTGTGTGTATGTTCAGGTCCACACACTCGTGCAGAAGCAGCAGCTCAGCAAAGCAGCAGCTTATCAAGCCTCCCATCACCCACAGAGCCCCAAAACTGGGGGCTGATGCTGGATCCTCACCCACAGCTCTTATTTAACACTTGGATAATCACCTCATCTACCCCTTTAAATCAACCCTCTGCAATAGCTCTGAAAAAAAAAGGTTGCACTCGGCCAGAATTGCAGCCGGGGTGGTTTGGGTTTTGTTGTTTGGACTCGGGGTTTCTCTTCTCCAGGCTGCAAAGGGATCAGCAACGCTGGAGCCCAGCCAGAGATAACACACCTGCCTTTGGAAAATCCTCAGGGGCACTTCAAATGATTGCAGAAGTGGCCAAAGGCTTCGTTTTCCCACCTCATGCGGGGATGCTGCTCCAGTGTCAGCCAAGGAGGGTCACTGTGCTGCTTCAAGAGGAGGAACCCAGGGGGAAATGGGCAGAGGAAGGATGTGAGACCCTTGTGAAGGGCACAGACATAGACTGAAGTCAGTGCAGTTAAACTGGACAGTGCAGATGAAGTGATGCTTCTTCACTGGGCTCCTTCCCGGTCACACAGGTCTCAAGACACAGTCACAGAGTGGTTTGGGTTGGAAGAGGTCTTAGAGATCACCCATTGCCACCCCTGCCATGGGCAGGGACACCTCCCACCAGCCCAGGGTGCTCCAACCTGCCCTTGGACACTCCCAGGGAT
>JAWWEE010000315.1:0-13365 GCA_035221455.1 Xenops minutus | reverse complement strand
GGACACTCCCAGGGATCCAGGGGCAGCCACAGCTTCTCTGGGCACCCTGTGCCAGGGCCTGCCCACCCTGCCAGGGAGGAATTCCTTCCCAATATCCCACCTAACCCTGCCCTCTGGCAGTGGGAAGCCATTCCCCCTTGTCCAAAGCCCCTCTGGCACATCCCAGTGTGGGTCAGAGCTGCCCACCTGGGCAGGGCTGGAACAAGAGCACCCAGATGTGCCCAGTGGAAGGACTGGCAGGTCAGGCCTGGCAGGGACAGCCAAAGGAGGGGAGACCCGCTCTGGGTGTGACCTCAAAGCCATCAATCATTGCAGGTGTCTCAGATTTCAAAAATACAGAACTCATTCAATTTATTTGAAGGAAATATGTGGCAACAGCCCAGACAGGACTAACAGTGATGACCCAGCCTTGCTCATCTCATCCAGGTCTGTCACTCTCACACCCCACTGACACCAAAGGCAGCAGCTCCAGCCCCATCCCAGCCTGGGCACAGCCCCAGGAATCCCCCCCTCTCCCTGCCCCTCCTGTGCCCCCTAACCTGGCATCTGAACCAGCCCTGCTGCTCCTCTGCACAAGTGAGGACCAAAGGGGTTTTATTAAACTTTAGTGTGTCCCAGCCCCTGTTTGGCTTTGCTGTCACTGCTGGGGAGGTCACGGAGCTGCTCCAGGACAGTCCCTCGTGGGGACCCCACAGGACCCCCCAGACACCCCCGTGAGCCCCACTGTGAGCCCCACTGAGCTGGGGTGTTTGGCTCTCGGGGGCTGCTCATGCCAGGGGTGTTGGATGGGTGGGTGCCCAGCCTGGAGAAAAGGAGGCTCAGGGGGGACCTTCTGGCTCTGCAAGTCCCTGATGGACCCTGGCAGGGATTGGACTCTGCTCCAGGGCACAGGGACAGGAGGAGAGGGAACGGCCTCAGGCTGGGACAGGGGAGGTTTAAGATGGATATTGGGGAAAATTTACTCATGGGAAGTTGTCCAGCCCTGGCACAGCTGCCCAGGGAAGTGGGGAATCCCCATCCCTGGAGGGATTGAAAAGCCACGTGGATGTGGCACTTGGGGACAGGGGTCAGTGGTGGCCTTGGCGGTGCTGGGGGATGGTTGGACTCGATGACCTTAGAGGGATTTTTTTCCAACCTTGATGATTTTATCATTCTGTGATAAAACCCCCAAAGCTGAAGCCCCCAGCAGAGGAGGGACCAGCCCTGCTCACTCACCCTGCAGCTCCTCAGCCTCCAGGGACCTTCCCAGCAGTGGGAGATCCCTGTCCCCACCAACACATCCCAACATCTCCTGGGGGCAGAGTGTGCAGTGGGGACTTCCACTGGGCCCTGAAATCCCCCTCATCCCACTGAGGGCTGAGGACTGGCCTAGCCTGAGCTTTCTGTAAAGCACATTCCCTCCAAGCTGTTTTACTCTGCCCTTTTCCAAGCCCATCCACGTGTCCTGTTCCTGTCTCTTGTCGTTCCCAGTTTCTCCTGGCCAATTTGCAGGTTACAGCACCAGTGGAGCTGTCAGAGAGGCACAAGAGGACTATTAACATTCAAAAGTCTTCATGTAATTCCTTATTATAAAGCAAATTAATTCCAGCCTGAGCCAAACTCAACCCTGACCAGCAGCTAGGCAGACATATCCCCCTGCTCTGCAGAGGGACAACTCAGGGAAATACACTTTGGGAATGGGCATCCCTATCCCACCTCCCCCAAAGTGGGACCAGTTAACCTGCTGGAGACACCTCCTGCTCCAATTTGGAGGTGGGATGAAGGTCCTGAACAAGGGTTTCTGGGGGCATTCCAGAGAGCCTGGGGACAGCCCTTGTTCCCCTGCAGAGAGGCAGGAGGCTCCTGCAGGTCCTGGCTCCCACCCTCCAGCCCTTGGCAGACTCCTGATGTACCACAAGGCACTGAAGAACAGCCCTGGACACCTCCACGAGTTCTGTTCTTCAAACCCCCACCTCCCACTGGAGTCGTGGGGATGCACCTCGTGTTGACTGACTCTGGAAAACAGGATCCTCTCCCACATCCCCCTCCAGCTGAAGCACAACATGTGCTGGCTGTCGAGGTGACACACTGATGATTAAGTGCTTTAATCACCCATTCTACCCTTCGGAAGTGCCTGGGAGGAGGTGCCTCTGCCTGGATGAGCAGAGGTGGGAACACCAAGCCCAAGTGAGCCAATCTCGTGGGGCTGGAAAGTTTGCAGAGCCCAGGGGCCCTGGGTTCAGGCACTGAAATGCCTTTTCTTTCCCCTTTTCCACATTAAAATAAAAGAAAAAGGAAAAGGATCCATCGAGCAGATGCTGCTGTGTCCTGCCCATGGCTGGGGGCACCACAAAAGCATCTTTTATGCTTCCATGAAGATCAGCAACAAGATGCTCTGTGAGTGGACAAATGACTACAGTTTGATTTCCAAAAAATGGAACTAACCTTCCCTGTGCCTCAGCACCATCCCCTCACAGCCAGCCTGGCAGTTCCATGCTGGGACACCTTTTGGGGGGCTGAGGAAGCAGCAAGGCTGGGGATGCTGAATCCCCCCGTGTTGGCTGCACCAAGATTTCAGGGCTGGGCTCTTTAATCAAAACGAGCCATTTTCCCCAAAAAAATCTCCCAGAGAATGATCTTTGCTTCCTCTCTCCCTCACTGTCAAATCTGAGGATACAGCAGCCACATAAAAACCCGTTTCCCTGGGAAACCAAAGTAAAAATAGCTGGGCAGGCTGGGGAGACTGGGCTGGGGCTTTGGGATTGGGGGAGGATGAGATGGGGGTCAAAGATCCCCTGTGCTGAGGATGCCCCTGGGAATCACCGTGTCCCTGGGTGACACGAGGGAAGGTTGATTGTCCTTCCCAGCACAGGCAGAGCTCAGCCCTTCCAGCCCCTCTGCAAATCCCAGCTGGGGATGCGGCAGGATTTGAATCCACCTTCATCCAGGTGGATTCCTGCAGGTCTGGGGGAGGTGGGACCCACCTGGCAGGAGCTGGGGGGCTCCAGGGAGGGAATGTGGCCACTGGGAGCTGGGGGGGACCTGTCCCCGTGGTGTGCAGGAGGTGACAGCCCAGGTCCTGCTGGATGTGCAGCTCAGCTGCTGGAACTCTGCCCACTCAGCATCTCCACACCTCGTGTGCCAGGGCACCAGGGCTGGGGGATCAGGGCTGGGGGATCAGGGCTGTGAGGGGGTGATTCCCACAGGAGCTGGGGCTGCCCCATCCCTGGCAGTGTCCAAGGGCAGGTTGGATGGGGCTTGGAGCACCCTGGGCTGGTGGAAGGTGTCCCTGCCCATGGCAGGGGGTGGCACTGGATGAGCTTTAATGGCCCTTCCAACCCAAGCCAGTCCCTGATCTATGGAGAGACATGTCTCTTTTATTGCTTTTGGCAGCTCTCCCCCTGCATATCACGGGAACATCCCTGTCCAAGGGATCTCTCCAGGCAAGCACGAACACATTTCGAGAAGGAGCCACCCCTGTAAATCCCCCTGGGGCTGCCCCTGGAGGCTTCCAGCAGACTCCAGGATGGGCTCCTGGAGAAGGAAGAACACTTCCCCTGCTCCACTATCAGCCCATCTGAGTTCACACAAGGAAAAGCAGGGAGGGAAAAAAATAACAATCTTCTGTGCGTTTAATTCAGGATCTAATTACTCAGTATAAATTAGTCAGCTGGCTCCCACCTCGGGTTGAACATGCACCAACCATGAATCACAGCTCTGTTACAGGGTAGATGGGGCCATTTATATGTAAAAATGCTTTATGCAAGGCACCCTGTGGACTGGGCAGATTCATTTCTACCACGGGCTCGGGAAGATGAATTGAAATGAAAGCAGATGAGGAGATAAGACACTTCTCCCCATCAATGCCACGCTCTGGGTGCTCTGTGAGCTGAAATCAGCCTTCAGAGCCCACAGAGCCACGAGGGCAGCTGGGCCATGTGGACATGGTGGGCACTAACAGAGCTGCTTCTTTCTTCTGCTTGCTCTGAGTGGTTTTAAACACCCCACTTAACCTGCCCAGATCAACCCTCCTGCACACAGACCTGGACACACAATATTCCTCACTGTGATCTCGACTTTCTTCCTCCCAGAGCCACCTGTGGCAAGAACTTCTCTGGCAGCTCCTCCAGTCCATCCCAGTTTATCTGCTGGTGGTTGCTGAGGGAGGAGGGAGGAGGACTGTCATGCCTGAGAACTGGCACACACATCCCAATTTCCTTAACGAGGCAAGGGTTCCCAAATCCCTTTACAGAGCTCAGTGATGCCCTGGGAGTTATCCCAGCTGGAGGAAAGGGCACCAAGGGCAGAGCCTGACTCAGGAGACACCAGGGCTGAGGTGGCTCCTCCTGAATCAGCAGTCTGGAGCTGCTCCCTTGTTTATGCTCATCCTGACCAGCTCCTCCTCACTCCTTAGAGGAGAACAAAACATTACTTACAGTCTAATTTGAAGGCAGTGCCCTGGAGCCAGAAACTGAATTAATTTCCATAGATCCTCAGTGGTTTGACCAATACAGTGGAGTTAATGAGCTCTTCTCCCCTCACCTCCAGGATCACTGTCACCTCCTATGGGGACAGCACAGGGCCAGTGTCCTGTCCTACAGGGACAGCACATGGCAATGATCCCAGGCTGGCTGGGACAGGGGAAAAGCTCCCTCAGCACCTCCAACAATGAAAATAACCCCGACTGGAATGGTGTTTGGTGAGAAAACGGGAATTATCTGGACAATTACCTGACCAGGCTGCCCAGGCAGTGGGGGAGTCCCCATCCCTGGAGGGGTTTAAATGCAGATGTGGCACTTGGGGACATGGGTGAGAGGTGGCCTTGGCAGTGCTGGGGGATGGTTGGACTCTGATCTTGAAGGGCTTTTCCAACCTGAACGATTCCATGATCCTGTGGACTGCAAGAAGCTCAATTTGTTCCATACACCTAAAGATAACAGGGCTTGACTCCAGCAACACAGTTATCAGGAGCCAGGAAGTGCAGGAGACACCCCATAATATTTATTTTATGTGCTTTTATACATGCCCAGAAAATCTTCTTGGATTTGAGACCAGGGAATTCAGGCTGGCCTGAAAACATGGGCTGCTTTGTGCTCCTGGAGGTGTAAACCCAGCAGGAATCTGGAGTCACTAGAACTGAACATTTCAGGAGTGAGCCCTTGTAAGTGGGGTCTGATATTCATGGAATGACAGAATCCTGCAATGGTTTGGGTGGGAAGGGACCTCAAAGTCTATCCAGACCCACCCCCTGCCATGGCCAGGGACACCTTCCACCAGCCCAGGCTGCTCCAAGCCCCGTCCAACCTGCCCTTGGACACTTCCAGGGGTCCAGGGGCAGCTACAGCTTCTCTGGGCAACTTCCCCTCAAACTGTTCTGGAGCTCCAGGATTCTGTGAACATGGAAAATGCTGATGCCTCTCCCTCCTGCACTGCAAAGCCATTTACAACCCTAGAAAAATACAGCAGAGTAGGTGCAAAGCACTTGTTAAATAAATAATCACCTCTGCTGGATTATTTTCACCAGAAAAGAAAAAAAGATGCTCAACAGAAGCCTTTGACAACACAGCTCAGACCCTCCAGGATGGAGTTAAAGCCTCATTTTCCTCAAAAACAAATGGAAAAATGACCAAAACATTAAGTATCACTCCAAAGGCAGCTCTGCAGGGACAGAGCAGGGACACCAAAAATGGGAATTACACATCACAAACTGGGCGTGGGGGGGACCCAAAGAGAAGCCTGAATGATGCAATAAAGAATAAACCACATCTCTGAGGAAGTGGAGCCGCTCAAGAGAAGGGTGCTCATTGTCATTCCAGTGGCAACCCCTGGCAATGCCGAGCCAGCCGGGCTGGGAGCACCCGCAGCCCCTGCCTTAAGTAGGTCACCAGGAAATGGGGTCAGGATGGAGGGTTTCCTCTCCCTCACTGGGGTCCTTCACTGGGGGAAAGGCTGGAGAAGGGAGGGATTGATGGGAGGGTGGCAAGGTGGGAAGGATGTGGTGGTGCCTTGCCCAAAGCAGCTGTGTCCTCCTGGGATGAGCATCATGGAGGGATCCCCATCACCAGCACCACCAGCACCACCAGCACCACCAGCACCACCAGCATCACCAGCACCACCAGCATCATCAGCACCACCAGCATCACCAGCACCACCAGCACCACCAGCACCACCAGCACCACCAGCACCACCAGCATCACCAGCATCACCAGCACCACCAGCATCACCAGCATCACCAGCATCACCAGCACCACCAGCATCACCAGCATCACCAGCACCACCAGCATCACCAGCATCACCAGCACCACCAGCATCACCAGCACCACCAGCACCACTAGCACCACCAGCATCACCAGCATCACCAGCACCACCAGCATCACCAGCACCACCAGCACCAGGGAGCTGCTGCCTGGGCTCCCAGCATGGAACTGGGGGCCTGCAGGGAGCTGTGACCAGGGATATGGGGAAAGGCAGGCTTGGGGATTCAGTGGAGTCCAAGTATTATCCCAGGTCCTTTCTCATGGCTTTTCCCACCTCTCTGCATTTCTGTGGTGAGGAAATCAACCTCAAGGCACTCCTCGCTGTTCTACAGTGGGACTTGGAGGGGGAAGTAAAATAAAAACCCAAGAAGAGAGGACTGGGGAGAAAAGCAAAGTGCCCTTTGTGGCAGGAGCTTGGGGTGTGGGGATGGGATGGAGAAGGGATGGAGGAGATGCCCTTGGAAGACCAAGAGCAGCTGGGATGTCCCAGGCCAGCAGAGTGTCACCAGTGAACAGAGCCCCAAACTGAGCCACTTGCACCCCAAAAGGACAATGACCCCTCAGACCAAGCCCACCCCCTGCCCCTTCTCTGCAGAGCTCTGTGGAGTGCCCACCCCACGCACCAAGGGCAGCATTCCCTGCATCCAAATGCCTGGCACAGGATCCCACTGGCTCCAGAGCAGGAGCCCCAGCCCCAGCTGCCCTGCTGCCACATTTGGGATGCTGAGCTCCCCTCCAGCCCAGGAATCCCTGCATGGACTGAGCAGCAGCAGGAAGGGGGGTCCAGCCTGGTCCCACTGCCAGCTGGGCTGTGCAAATGCAGTGTGACACCCCATTGAGACCCTGTTCAACCTGCCCTAAGGACCAGAGCAGAGGGTGTTCCCAGCCTGGGCTGCTGAGGAGCCTGAAAGGGGCCCAGTGCTGGTCCTCCAGGTCCTCAGGGATACAAGGAGAGGTGGACATTTGGAAAAGGATGCTGCTAGAAAGGTCGAATTTTCTGCTCCTTCAGGAGTATCTGGATCTTTTCTAAGCCTAGGGCATATTCAGAGCTCCATCTACCCCAAATTACCCTTCAGTGGGAAGGAGGAACAGCCCAGTGCCAACAGACCAGCCCCTCCAGCTCCCAGACAGAGCCCAAGGCTGGATGGGATCCCAAGGTGGAAGCAGCAGGTGCTCTTTGGGCTTTCCCTTTGTACCACCTGGCCTGCATTTACCCCTCAGCACTGCAGCTCCCAAATGAAATCCCTGAAGGCAGGGATGGAACGAGACAGACTGAAATGAGGGATGAAAGCTGCCCCCACCACAGCCCCTCCAGCCCCAGACTGGAACCTCTCCCTGTGCCTGCACAGGCAACAAACCCTCCATCCAACCCCAAACCCCCCAAAGGAGCTGGACCTGAGGGTCCCTCCCAGCTCAGGATATTCTGTTATCCCACATGAAGCTCCTTCTGCTCATCCAACCCGGGAGTGTCTCAGGAGCAGAATGGCTCATTGTTTCTGCCTGGGAAATGCAGCACAGGGAGATGCTGGAGGCATCTCCAACAGCAGGAGCAGCCATGGGCACCCCCAGGAAAAGGCTGGGAGCTGCCTGGGAGAGGCTGCTGGTGATGCTGGTGATGCTGGGAGGTGTTTGCTCCCTCCCAGAGCAAACAGCATGTGTGGAAACAGCAGATCCTGCCAGACCCTGCCCAGCTCTGAGCCTCTTTCACATTGGGTTCCAAACTGTGTCCCCTCACACAACCCCGAGCACTTGGTGTTCTGCCCCAAAATCCTGGGATTTCAGGCAAAGCTGTCACTCAGATCACTCCCAGGCTGTGCAGCTCCAGAGATGCCCTGCCCCATTAGCCTGGAACCAACTTCTGGAACCTCCTCCTGGAACCTCCTTCAGAGGTCAGATCCTTTAGGGTGACACTTCTCACTGGGGGATTTTGGTTTGTTTAAAGCGACCCCAGAGCTCAGGGTGGGAACACCACAGCTCCCAGGGCTGTCCTGGGAGCTGGGCCAGACAAAGGCATGCCCAGGATCCAGTGACAGAGCTGTGGGGACAGAGCCTGACCCACGGCTGGCTGCTCTGAGCAGGGACTGATCACACAGGCACAGCATGGGAGGGACCCCAGAGCCCACCCAGTGCCACCCCTGCCATGGCAGGGACACCTTCCACAGCCCAGGGTGCTTCAAGCCCTGTCCAACCTGTCCTGGGACACTTCCACTTCCTTGGACACAGCTTCTCTGGGCACCCTGTGCCAGGGCCTGCCCACCCTCACTGTAAAAAGCTTCTTTACTTGGAAAAAAAACTGGGAAAAAAAATAAATTGGGAAATCCACACCAGCATTCTCTGGTTCTTTCCCCTCAATTTAGCATTAAAACATCCCATAAAACATCCTGTTTGGATAATGAATTACTACACACATCTCCCCAGCTACAGGCAGGAGCAAAGGCTTTCAGCCTGACTCCATGAACAAAGCAGATTTCCAGGGAAATTTGCCTTGGATCATCCTCAATGCGTCTGTTTTGAAAAGGGGGAAAAAAAGCAACGTTTAAGCAACAGCAAATCCAAAGTGATTTAAGGATCTGAAGGGCTGAAACGAAGCCAACACATTAAAACTAACCCCCAAAATTACCATAACTGCACTTCTGCAAATCTGCCTTTTGTTACACAAAAAATCCAACACACTTAATTTAGGAATTTGATGGAGCAAAGGGGAGAGAGGAGACACAGAGCAAACACACTGAGGGGTTTGGTAAGGCATGGCAAGCTGGCAAAGGAGCATTTTTAAGGAGAGCAACACACCAGGCTCAGGAGATTAAGTTATTTTGCCTCAGGTTTACACCAGGACTCTTTTTTTCCCAGCCAAGGGAAGCTGGGCTGGAGCTGAACCAGCAGCTCCTCGGGTGGGTTTGACTTCCCTGGTTTGATATTCTCATCAGAAATGTCTCAAGGACAGGAGGGACTGGACAGAGCCTCAGAAAAGAGCCCAGCAAATGTGAAGTGCTCTAAAATACTGCAGAGTTCATACTTAGGGGTCTGATGGTTCCTGCAATCCCGAGGGAGGAGGACGAGGGGGATGGCTCTGAATTTCTAGTCCAGGACCCTGTATCAGTAAAAATGCAGGGTTTTTCTCCCAGAGCACAAATAATCCTTCCAGTCTTCCCTGCTGCCACAGCTTGGCCAAGAAGGGAAAGGATTCCCCTGTCCAGCCCAGCAGACCCAGTAGCTGGAGAGAGGGAATGAACTGGGCAACTCAGAGGACACTCTGCTAAAGATCAGTGAGACCAAACATCATTTGTAGTGAGACATTACAATGGGGTGGTGGGCTGGAGAGCTCCTTGGGTCACTGAGAGCTCCTTGGGTCACTGAGAGCTCCTTGGGTCACTGCAGAGCACCTTTGGTCACTGGAGAGGACCTTTGGTCACTGAAGAGGACCTTTGGTCACAGGAGAGCACCTCTGGTCACTGAGAGCTCCTTGGGTCACTGGAGAGGGCCTTTGGTCACTGGAGAGGACCTCTGGTCACTGGAGAGCACCTTTGGTCACTGGAGAGGACCTTTGGTCACAGGAGAGCACTTTTGGTCACTGAAGAGGACCTTTGGTCACTGGAGAGGACCTTTGGTCACAGGAGAGCACCTTTGGTCACTGGAGAGCACCTTTGGTCACTGAAGAGGACCTCTGGTCACTGGAGAGCACCTTTGGTCACTGAAGAGGACCTCTGGTCACTGGAGAGGACCTTTGGTCACTGAAGAGGACCTTTGGTCACTGGAGAGGACCTTTGGTCACAGGAGAGCACTTTTGGTCACTGAAGAGGACCTTTGGTCACTGAAGAGGACCTCTGGTCACAGGAGAGCACTTTTGGTCACTGGAGAGGACCTTTGGTCACTGCAGAGGACCTTTGGGTCACAGGAGAGCACCTTTGGTCACTGAGAGCTCCTTTGGTCACTGAGAGCTCCTTTGGTCACTGGAGAGGACCTTTGGTCACTAAAGAGGACCTCTGGTCACTGGAGAGGACCTTTGGTCACAGGAGAACTCCTTTGGTCACTGGAGAACCATTTCCACAAGAATTACAGTTACTGAGGAAACCTGGGTCCAAAGTCCCAAAGCAAGCAATGATGTTGAAGCACCCTGGGTAAGATTTCCAGGAGACAAAACAATTCCAGGAAACACCAAGCGACCAAACCATGGGAATTGTTCAATCTCCTTCAAAGCACATCAAGCTCCAGTAACTTCATTCCTACCCAGAGCTGCATCCCAGGAGGACCCTGCACATCACATGGAGTTTTAGCACCCAGGTGCTGCTTATGGAAGGGAAAGCACCAAAGTCACACAAAAATGCTGGGATAAAGGAACTGGAATGTGTTTCAGCCACAGCAGAATCCTCTTTCCAGAGGGTTTGGACACAACTGGTGCTGCAAAGACTCAGCCTGCTGAGAGCCCAAACCCCTCTCCTGGGCTCACTGTGTTCCCAGTATTACAAATCCAGGGCTGAGGGAGATAAGGGGTTTTTTTCCATGCCAGGAACATCTTGAGAAGTGTAACAAAAAGCTGCTTTTCCATGGGAATGTGAGCTGGGGAGGCTTCCCTGGCCAGGGAGGATGAACAGCACCCAACCCAGAGGATGAACAGCAGCAGCAGTGGGGAGGTGAGTTTTAAGAAAGGGAATGATCCTCTTCCCTGTTTCTTAATGAATTCCCTCCTCCCTGACAAGTGTTTGGAAAAACTCAGTTGCAACAGCAATTTTCCAGACTAAAGAATAATTAAAACAGAGAGTGATTCTCACTGGGGTGTTGTAATTCCTGCTCTCTGAGCCTTGGAGTCACTCACACCAACAAATCTTCAATCCATGCAATGTATTTTCCAAAGGAAAACTGTCATTTCCCAACCCAAATTACAGCTGTGAGGTCGACAGAGGAATCACCAGAGATGACTATCATGGAATCCCAGGATGGTTTGGGTTGGGAGGGACCTTAAAGTCCATTCCAGGCAGGGACACCTTCCACTAGCCCAGGTTGCTCCAAGCCCTATCCAACCTTCTAAATACCATAAATCAGCCAAAGGTAAATCTTAGCTAAATCCTAGAAGAATTTTTTAAGTCCCTAAGACAAGCTAAGAGAATTAAGCCAACTTTTCTAGTTTATACTGGGGTTTTTTTCACATTTATTTTGTCTAAGGGAACTATTTCCCCTTGGCCATCCCTTGCACAGGGTTGAGTACCTGGTGGTTCAAAGCTGTGGGTCCAGTCTCAACCTAAAACACAGCAGGATTTTCCCAGCAACGACTGTGAGCAGAAACCCTGCACAAACACAAAGGCCAAGCCCTGACAGGAATGGCAGGGAAGAGTGTGATATGGCTCAAGCCTGGGCCTTTGTCAGCTCCAGCCCTGCTGACAGTGGTGCCAGCCTGGCACGGCTCATGGGGGCTGGCACTGGGGACAAAGGACACATCACATCAACCAGCAGTTTGGGAGCAGTTGGTGCCCAGCCAGCTTTGCTGAGTGCTCTCAGCTCCTCTGGATCTCACTGGCACCTCTGGGGGCTCCCAGGGAAGGAACCCTGGACACCCCCTGGCAGCTCAGGGACCGTCCTCAAAGCTGAAGTGACATTGATTTGGTACCACGGGGGTCACAACCCCTGGGAGATGGTCATGTCCTTGGAGAGGGGCTTTGGGAGCGACACATCCCCCCTTAAATCCCAGTTTGGGCTCCTCTTTCTTGCTTTGTCCCCAAAGCCCAAGATTTAAGATGCCCATCACCCCCCCCAGACTGTCACTGGCTACACAGAAGATGCTGGTTTAACTCCTTTGTCTATAAATCTCAGCACTTAATCAAGGTTTCTACCAGAGAAAGCTTTAAAACAAAGGAACAGTCTCAAACTGACCAAAATCAGCCCAGTTTTGATATGAAAAAAGCATCCTTAGGTTGAACCTCTTGCCTGGATCCTGTGCCTGAGCTGAAAGGTTTGTTTCTCCTTATCAGTGGAAAAAATTCAAATAATAAAAATCTTGAATCCATTAATCAAACGATCTGTGTTCCAGACCGGGCTCATCACTGAGCTGAGCATTTCTCCCTAAACAAGCCAAATCACACCACGTGGAATCTCCTCTGCCTTTGTTTACAGACAGCAGCAAAATGCACCAACTGCTCCTGCACAATGGGCTGGAAATGGGCATTTCTGGGTGTTTCTCTGCTCTCTGTGACAAACCCTCTGCTTTCACACTAATGCCAAACTCACCCTCACCTCCAACTGCACCTTCAGATAATGGCAGAATTGAACACCTTTCACTGGAAGTGTTTGCAGGAGGCTTTGTTTGCCACAGGAGCCCATGCCAAGAGCAAAACACTGGATTAAAACCATTGCTGAGTTCCTTTCTTTGCACCAAACCTGCCCCAGTCGCTGCAGTTCTGGCCAGGTTTGGCTGGCACTGATTGAGGGTGAAGCCTCATCCTTGCCTTTGAACAGCCCTGGTCCTAAGGCTGAAGCTTTAACAGCAAGGAATTGGTCAAAGGGGTCTTTTTTCCCCCCCAAAAAGCCTTTTGTGAATGTCTTCCCCAGGCTGGGCATGTCCCAGCCCCAGATTTGGGCTCCCACCCACCCACCCCAAGAGGGAGCAGCCTCTGGACCCTCTGCCCAGCCCAGGAACACCCTGGGATCTCTCACAGACACAGCTCTAACCCAGACCTGCCCCAGGATCTTTCACAGACACAGCTCTAACCCAGACCTGCCCCCCTGAGGTGTGTTTTGGAAGGATGCCCTTCCCCAGGTAAGCCTTGCTTGGTATGGAAGTCTGGGAAAACTGGGCCCTTTCCACCAAACCTGCTGCTATTTCCCTTTGTTTTGAAAGGCTGATTTAGCTGGTTTAGTAGTTCAGGGCTTACAGGGGACAGCTGGACTGGATGACCTTAAAGGTCCTTTCCAACCCTGATGGTTCTGTGACTCTGCCCTGTGGTGGCACAGATATCCCACCCCAGGTGTTTTCACAGCTATGTACACATACACAGAATTTCCACATTTTACATATATATAAATATATACATCTATTTCCCCCAATTCTTGCACACATTCTGGGCCCTGGCACAGGGTGCCCAGAGAAGCTGTGGCTGCCCCTGGATCCCTGGGAGTGTCCAAGGCCAGGTTGGATGGG